>WHYT01016735.1:242564-268834 GCA_009806455.1 Tetrax tetrax | reverse complement strand
TTTTTTTTTTTTTTTTTTTTTTTTTTTTTTTTAACCCAGTGAATAATTTCTCTGTGTACCTGGCTCTCAAACCAGGGTCAAGGCCTGCAGACAGTGCTAACACATGCTGTTTGCCAAGGCAGTTCTCCTGCACTTTCTCCGTTATTTGTTGTCCTCTCTTTAATACATCTCACCCTTCCTGCTGTCTGCTATTGTTCCTTTTGCTTCTGCTTCTCTCCTCTGTGCATCTGTTCACACAGAGATCCAGGAAAAGGTAAAAGAACATTTTCTGCTCTTCATATTGATGATTGGAGCTGGGCTTTATATTGTTGTGAGGGTCTAATCTGATTGAGCAGAGCGCAGATAGCTCAGAGCAGGCCCCTGTGTGAAAAGAACGTTCGTTTGCTGCTGCATATTTTTATTCTACTTCATTCTGCTGTTTAAATTATATCCTTTGGAGAGATTAGTACATTTATAGAAGAGAAAGCAGAGATTTTATTGCTGAAACAGATATTAAAAGACTTTATATTAAACCACTGAACAAGAGCTTTATTTCGGTGATACCAAGTAAGAATTATTAAAATAATCTCCAGCATCTTCAGAAGAAAGAAATCAAATTTCATGCTTCTGTGCTCGCTGAATATTATAAGGTGAAGCGAATCCCTGGTAGGTATGAAAGAACTCACCGGTGGTGGTGGAGTAGTCCGGGCTGTTATCAGTGCTGGTTTCATCTTTTGGATGTTTCTCTGCACTGTTGTTTGGCCAGACTTTGGGAGTTAGATGCGTATTTTCTCCTGAGACAGTTGATGCCACCTCTCTCCTCCAGATCATTATAGAGTAAAAGAGGTGAAGTTTTTGAAGTCTTGAGTGATTGAGTTGTGACTGCTGAGCTGGGGTGGTAGTTGCTGTTTAAATGAACTGTCTGAGATTACACCCTGAAGGAGGGGCCGCTAGGAACTCTCTTTGTTTATAGTGACTGAGGCCAAATTTTGGACCTGCTGCAGGAGGGGCGGTGAAGGGAAAAAGCAATTTTGAAAAACGTTCTGGCATGCTGAAGTGAACAGCGCTCTGTGCCGCTTGTAGGCCGGGGCTCCTCCTGTGGGGCTGCAGCGATGTAGCCAGCAGCACCCTGCCTTGCTCAGGTGTGACTGGTGCTCGGCCACCGCTTCATCCTTCACAAAATAACTGCAGAAATAGTAATTGCCACGCTAATAGGGAGAGCTGGGGTGAGAGCTTTGTACCTTCCACCAGCCTGGAGAATATAACCCCGTCCTGTCCAGATCCATGGGTACGTTTCACCCTGCTTCTCAGCACCGTGAGTCAGGTTCACAGCGCCGTCCCCTTCATGCCAGGACAAGATATTCCATTCCAGGCCTGAATGGATAGCTGTAAACCCAGGGAACTGGCAGAGGCATGTATTTCCTGGCTGTAAGGCGTTAGCTAGAGAAGAGAATGTGTTTAGTGAAGCTGTAAGGTGAGCTCAACGCTGGTGAGGGCCACCAGTTGATCTTGATTGGGATTTAATGCCACTGGAAGTGGTGGAAAAAAGGCCATTAATGAACACTGAGCTTGGGGTCAAACAATTTTCCCAACTTGCTCTATGGGACAAGTCCTGCAACACCAGAGTCATCTGGGAGAAGGCCCAGAATGCTCCTCCAATTTATTCCTGCCAACATACAAATCGTTAACTAAAGCCTTTCCATATAAATGTCTTTATTTTAGCCTTGCTTGTGGGATCCTGGTTTTTGCTCCTTTAAAATGACAGCAATGCATGAGCAAAAGGAAAGCTGTGAGTTTGTAGTTCTCTTTCCTGTTCCCCTCCCAAGGAGGAACCTCTCCAGAAGCCTGACACCAAGTTGGGAATATCTGTTCTGGAAATCTGAGCTGAAGTGTGTGCGCGTGCTGTGGGGGAGGCAGTTTGTCAGGGGGGCTGATTTCTTTCTGGAGCTGTTTGGAATTGACGAGCTGCTCTGCTGTGTGTGGCACCGGGAGCAAGGTAAGTCCCACACAAATGCATTAATCTTCATGTGAGGAACCCGCCTGCCCGCTGCCGTGAAGCGCTGGCTGCTGACAGACCCTGGGAGTTGGAGAAAGGCAAGCAGTTGCGAAACAAGGTCTGGCTTGGATTGATCTACGTACAAAGTGCCAGCCTGGATGTAATTGTACAGGTGTGGAAGGGACAGCCTGAAGCAGGAGGAAGCGTTGACTGTGCTGGAGTGAAGATCTGTGCAAGCTGTTAACACAAGTCTAGAAATCAATAAGTGAGGGGGCTGTAATCATATTTTCTGTCACTTTTTCTTCAGCAAAACCTTGTTTATACCATAACTCCGTGCACCATCCCGCTTGGAATCCTGTCCCAGAGAGTCCCCGGAGGGCTCCGGTCAGCAGAGCTTTGCGTGTTGGCACTTGGGAGAGCCTTGCCCGCACAGTCCCCGTTTCTTTGCTCAGATTAGAATCAATTCAACCGCAAAGAGCTTAACCTTGATCATGGCAGTTATTTACAGAAAGAACATTGCTGCAAGCCAACCCTTGTTAACGTCTTCCTGGGAGACCTCGAGCTCTAGGTGTATGTATCTGCAAACAACCGCAGTGACCTGCAGAACAAGGAAGAAAGGGTTTAGTAAACATTTCCAGGGCTCTGAGTGTTCTTTCATAGAAAAGCCTGTACAAAGCCTCTTGTGCTTGCACTGGAAGTGGGCCATGGTCCAAAGTCCTCTGTAGGAGCACAGTGAGCCTGTGCCTCTGTGCTAAGGAAGAATTGTTGCTGCAGCTGCCATCTGGAAGTGGGATACCCGCTGTAGCAGAAGGGTTGCATGTGTGGGCACCTGTAAGGTGAACGTTTGGACTGTGCACATAGTTACACACCGGCAAAGGGCGTAGCCAGCTGACCTTCACGCTTGGTCTGCCCCTGAATCCTCTGCCAAAGCATTCTCCCTGATTTTTTCTGCCTGCTTCAAGGCCACAGGTGTCCTTGCTGCTGGGCATCACAGTGAGTCGTCACCCACTTGGTTTCCTCTGGAGACCACAGAGTTGCTGGCCTTTGCTGCTGATTAATTGCTAAAATCACTTTCACTTACTGCTGCTTTTGTAGGTTCAGCTTAACCAGTGTTAACCCTGGGAGGGAACTGGATTGGTTAGAGCACCTCTTTGAATTTCATCCTGTTGTCATCTCACTCCAAGCAGGCCTGGAGAGCACTGGGAGGCAACACTTTTTCCACAAAGCTGCTGGAACTAAACCTGGAGTGCTGCACTCGGCAGTTAAGGGTCAGGAAATACCATCGGCAGGCTACGAGAGGAGCAGCCTGCTCCCTCTACAAAAAGTGTCTGTAGCATCACTTCGTGCTGTAGGCTCTGAAAAGTGCCTTGGGCTTTCTGGTTCCACTGGAGAGCAGTGTGTTTCTACATTTCTAATCCCTGATTCCTGGGAAGGGAATGATGCTTCTGTTAGTGTGCAAGAGTGCGGTCATTTCTGGTAGGGTATCCAGTGACCTCAAATGATTTCAGTTGCTTTTCTGCCTGGAATAGATCCCTTCTGGAAGAGATCCTCCTGCTAAATTGGATATGTGGCATATTGTGTCAGGTTTCCTACAAAAATCGAAGGTCTAACTCAGATTCATTTAAAAAAAGACTGTTTGGAAGGGCACATGCAAAGGTCTATTTCCTCATCCAGGACATTTCAATGGAAATTAGATGTCTGATTGATTTTTATCCTGGTTCTTTTTTTCTTTTAATGATTCCACTTCTGTGAATAACTGGCAGTACTGCATTTCCATCAGGATGCAGCAGATTTTCTAGCTTACAGATTTCAAGACAAAACGACTTCCTTCTCAAATGAAGGTGCCATATGGCTTGAAATGCATAATTGATCACTGCTCAAAATAGGAGCTTCATAGAAAGTCACCTGGAAGTCCAACACATGTGTGCAGAGGACATGATAGACTTTGATGTGTATTTTGTTCCCTGGCACTGATGATGATACGGGAACATGTTTTTATGGCTCTTCCTAGAGGTTCTGATCCTTGTGCTCGCTCTCTAGTGCTGCACAGACTGTTTCACCACTGGATTGTTTATTCCCATTGTTCCAGATCTTGGCACTTAGATTAGCAGGTGCAGAAGTCTTATGCTTGCTGATTCCTACTGGGCTTGGCTGGATGAAAACCACCCCAGACAAGCCTGGCATTCACCGTATAGCCCAGCAAAGGCCACGGCTCTCTCTGTGAGTGTGAAACAGTTCCAGTGTGTCAAATTTGGTGGGCTGGATCCACCTCTTTCTGTCCCATGCTTCCCCACCTCCAGTAGGATGTGTAGCTGTCTGCATGAGCAGTCTTTCCAGCTCCCACACGGAGGAAGGCGGGTTCCCACTGGTGTGGGAGGGATGCTGGTGTGATGCTGTGTGCTGCAGCCTACTTAGAGGAGCAATCTGCTGTCAAGCTGCAGAGGGCTTTTCCCTCTGGGTTGCTCTGACAGCCCCCTGGTAGCGTGGCTTGTTAGATGGTCAAAAAGATTTCACCGTGCTGAGGAAGCCAGGTTTTGGGCAAGCAGACACAAACGGGGAAAAAAATTCCCGCTGACACTCAGGCATTGCACAGAAGCTGAAAAATCAGATCAGTGGTGAGAAAATTGCTGGTAACTCAGAATGCTGAGCCAAGCAGGAGCAAACCCCCCACTGATAAATGAGCCTTCACATCCCCATGAGCAAGTGCCAAACAGGAAATCCCAGGGGTGTAAGGAGGCTGGTTGCTTTCATCGCTGGGGTTGCCTCCCTCAGCTTTTGCTCTTTAGCGCGGACGTGGGAGTTAAGGCTGTGCTGACTTCAGCCCATGGATTTAGCAGGCTGTCTTTAACCCCTCGTCCTCACCACCCATCGCTGCGACCCAGCCCTTACAGAGCACACACTCCAGGGTGTGCCTGTTTGGCACATCTCCGGTGTGCGTGTGCATGCTCGGAGCGGTTGCTAAGGCAGCATAAATCTGTCCCACTCTCTCTATGCACTCAAATTTCTGTCTGATCTAGAGGTATACACGTACTGGATCCATGCAGCCCAATCCCAGATGAGTATCTGCATGGCAGAGCACAGGTGATGCCACAGGTCAGGCGTTAACAGTCTCTGTGCACAGACATCAGCGTAAATGGTGACCAGAGTGGGTTTCAGTCCAGTTCCCCGCTCCCCAGTTCGTGTTGTGGAAAAGAGGGACTGGCCGCTGCCACCTCCTAGGACACAGCATGGAGGTGAACATCTCTGGCAGGAGATGCATCCTGGCCTCCTTGGGTGGGGAGATGCTCAGCGTGCACAAGTGCAGCACGGAGATGAAACCAGAACTAGGTCACTGCAGGGCTTTGGCGACGCGAAATGTGTGAGCTCTGGTCAAAAGCACAGAAATGCTGAGTTCACTGGCTGCTGAAAAAGAACCAGGTGGGCAAAAAATGAGAGCGTGTCTGGAACATCTACCTCCATCCTTTCAGCTTGCACGGCGGGAGATTTGCAGGTGTGGTAGTGCCGGCTAGAAAGACTCATTTGAGCTGAGAGATGTGTGGATTGATGGCTTTATTTCGGCTTATTTTAGCAAGTGTTAAGCAGGGGAGGTGATGTTTATCACTGAAACCGGAGCTGCCTCGTGCTTTAGATCACAGCTCTAATCGGTTGGACTGACTTGGACGGTAAATCACTTCAGTAGCACTAATAACACTGAGTGACGGGTGTAGTAAACCCTCTACTGCAGCAATAACCTGGTCCTGCTGGTTCTTTGACTCAGGTTGGTGCTTCCGCGCTGGTTTGTTTATTAAAGCTCCTTCACAAAAGTCACCTGGCTGGCTGCTCCATCTCAGCCATCGAAATGGCTGTTCCCTTGCCATTCCCCAACCTGGCTTGGGCTCTTTTTATAGCCTGCTATAAAATTGTTTATTTTTGCACCTGGTTATAAAGGCTTTTTGGCCACAGGGGTCTCATGATGTTGTTTTCATGGCTTTTGGAGCAGGGCTGCTCTGTTGTTGCTAGAAATAATTGCTGTTAATTAATTCTTTGTTGATTTTTCTTTGGCAAAGCATATTGAAATAAACTAGTAAGTGAGCAGCATGCTCTGTATCTTGATGTTGTGGGAGCTTTTAGGAGATATGCAGTGACATCCAAAAAACCCCATCAGCAGCCAGAGGAATGGTAGGACATGGTTCTCAACTTTCTGTGGGCAAAGTTAATTGGGAAGAGGCTCAATTACCATCTCCAGCTGTTCAGCAGCTTCCTTCAGGCCATCATTTCTAATCTCTTTCTAGAGAAAACCTACAGCTTTATTTCCATCTAATGCTTTATTCAAATCACAGCTGAGCAATGTTACAGAAAGTGATGTGGTCTCAGGTGTCTGAGCTGGACCGGCAGCTGAAGGCAGCAGGCTGTGACACAAGACTGATTGCTGGAACCTATAAGTGCACTATTTTCTTTTTTTTTTCTCTGTGTCCTTTGAAAATGGCTTGTCTTCTTTCTGAGGGTGTGCCGCAGAGAATTCCAGCCCAGAAGTGATGTGCTGGGCTCCAGCCCCTTGCTCTCTGTCCCGCAGTCAATAGCTTCTCCATCATCCTCTTGGCACTGGGTCCCCGGAAGGAGCGGCCGCCAGTTCCCAGCGCCCCCAGAGCAGGCAGCGGTTGACTGCTCTGGTTCTGTCTCCACCCTGCAACAGGACATCACGCAGTGCAGTCTCCCAAGCTGTTCCTGGAAGGATGAGCCATTTGAGCCAGGAAGAGATTAAATTATTGGAATTGAGGAAAAGCAATTTCCATGATAAGTGCTTGCCCTGCAGTTTGCATGTTGAACCTGTCCTGCTGCTGTCTCTGGCTCAGACTGAATTGATGATGGCCCACTCCGAGTAACTGCTTGGACTTTTCTGGGGGGAGCTGATACCCCGACGTACAAATCTTTTCACACATATGTTGGCTTTCTCTATACAGAGCTTCCCCAGGCCTACATCTTTTAATTAGTATAAATCAGGAATAATGCTAAAAGCAGTGATCTGCTGCTGGCGTAGGTGAATTATTGACTTCATTGCTCTAATTTCATCTTCTCTGAGAACAGAATGGAGCCTGTCATTAGGCCGCAGAAATCAGCACAGTTCTGGTTGGGTGCATGGTAGCTGCCATGGAGCCAATTCCCTCAGCTGCCCTCTCCACGTTGTATTTTACATCCTATGAAACAGGTTCTGTACCGCAGCAGCAGAGCTGTTGCAGCTCATTTTTCTCTTGCATTGAGATTTCCCCGTGTGCTGTGGAGCAGGCGTACAAATACCCGACATGCTGAAGCTGTCAGCTACCCCGCCGCTCTCTAGGATGTCTTGGCTCCCAACCACCCCGTCAGAGCAGCTGAGCAGCCCACGCGAGCGTATGCCAATTCCCACCCCAGCCCATTGCTGCAGCGAGCCTGGCCAGGGCGCGGGCAGAGAGGAAACAGAAAGGATGTCCTGAGCACATGATGGGCAGGCTCAGAAAAGCTACTTTCCTTTTTGTGGCAGCACAGAGGTGAGAGAGCAGTTCTTAGCTCCAAGGTGTTGCAGAAGTCTGAAAAATAGCGTTTATGTAAATCAGCAGAGAGATTTTGCTCTGCGTCGCCTTCTTGTCCTCACTCTCCCCATTTCTTCTCCCTTGCAGAGGATCTCTGTAGCCTGGTGTGCACGATGTTACCTGCACAGCTGTTAAATGATGGCAGTAAAGGACTCCCCTTTTTTCACTCCGGTGACACTGGGCTTTGCAGCAGTTAGCTGCTATGCAAATATAATGAAACCCTGACCTGCAAATTCCTCCACAGCCAGGCACTTTTAGAGTTGGGCGATGCCCTATATCGCCTTTGAGGGCCAGCACAGGTGCAGAGCAGCTCTGCAGGCATAGGAGTTCACTCTGTTATTTCTGCTCCCTCATTTTCTCTTGCATCGTCCTCTTCCGTTTGACCAACACATCCTAACCACGCAGGTGCAGTGAGTGCACATTTCCCTGTGCTGCAGGAGAAAAATCCCACAGGGTCCATCAAGCAATTCGGTCAAAATTGGAGAAAGTTGGCATTGGTATTGGATTTTCAATTCAAGAGTTTTTAATTGCCCTGGTCTGAGCTCTCTGCTCTGCAACATTCCTCCCTCCCAGCTGTAGCCACTCTTGATTTACCTGGATAACGCAGAAAATAGGATTTTATTTTTTTTTTTAAGAAAAACCTCTAGGATTTCAGGTTGTTTTTTTTTTTTTAAGTTTTTTTCTTTTACTTTTGAACAGGAAACCATGCTACAACGGAAACTAGCTGCTTTAGCACGGGTGCGGGTGGCCAGTGCTGTGGCTCGTTCACACAAAGCTCCAGCTGCAAGAGCTGCCTCCCCTACGGCGCTGGAGAAGCCTAAGGGATCCAGCCTGGCGCATCTACTACTCCAGAGAGTTTTGCTTGAATGCAGTTGCCGTGGCATGAATTATTGATATTTCTGTTAGGGTTTGCCTTTCACGCAGGAATTCGTCGTGTTTCCCGATGTGGCGCTGTGAGTGCGCTCCTGGGTCACATAAGGGGTTGAGTTTAGCACCCTTTTACTCGCGCGATTGTGACATTGATTTGGCTGTTTCAGGGCTGGGGCTGCAAAATTAACTCAATAATAGTGTCAACAGCTCTTTCGTAACAAAACAAGGCAATCCCGGGGTGAAAGGAGCTAACATGGAGGGCCAAGGAGAAGACATAGTTATGCCTGTGCGTTTTCAGGGCATCACCAGAAAGATGATGAAAAGGTTTCCAGGAATTTCTGAGCATCCTTTGCCCTGACCTCGGCGTCTGGCATTTCCAGAGGCTGCCCTTGCTGCCGCTGTGCTTCACAGCTTGGGAGATGGCATTATTAACGTCCGTTTCTAAGGCAACAACCTTGCCATTTAGAAAAGACTGAGTTAAAAGTGTGCATGTTTACAAACAAATGCATTTTACACACATATATGTAAGTATTTATATAGATATGTATATAAATTTATATCAGACTTAACAAGTGACTTAGCAGTGGAGAGACAGAATCGGTCTGAATGAGGGTGATGTATTGACAGCGACAACCGGTCTCCAGAGAATTTGGTCAGAGACTTTGCAAGAAGTAGGAGCAAATTTATTAAGCTTTCCCTGACAGGTTGTACTCACAGGCAAAATGTGGGAAAAAGCTCAGATGAGGTGTTGGCACAGGCGGGAGGAGGACAAGCCTGAGCAGTGATGCCCATCGGCCCCCCGCAAGCCTCTGCCATCCTGCCAGGGCAACCTTCGCCCTTTACCCCGTGTGGGATGGTAAACTCTGAACCTGTCCCTGCTCTGCGCCAGGAATTGCAATCCTTAGGAGCCAATGTCCATCAGGAGAGCCTCACTGCCTGCCCTGGATCAACACTGTGCCAAATGACACCGGAGCGATACCCAAGCTCTTAACGTTGGATGAACCAGGAGTAAATCTATGGAAATACCCTTGTACATGTGAGATTGAATCGAGCCTTTGATTTTCCACTGAATAAAAGTTTATCTTCAATTCTGGATCATCCCCTCTACCCACGTGGGCTGTTTGTTTCCCGATGTGAAATCTGGAGCAGTAATTATGAAGGGACTTAAATGCTGAGGATGGCGCTGATCCACCCTTGCTGGCCCTGCTCTCCTGCTCCGCCTGTCCTTTAGAAAACGCTCCCCTCTCTTTGTTGACAACAGGCTCTGTTATATTTGATTTTATTACGAGATATAAATTTCTGTCTGCAGCCCTGGCTTCCAGCACGCGGAAGAGAGAGAGGGATTGCCTAGCAACCAGCAGAACAAAAAATTAAGAGAATCAATAAGTCTTAATGGAAAGCTAAACAGAGACTTTAAAACCAATCCTCCCAGCCCCTGTCCTTGATAAGTTCCTAATGATGTGCAGCATCCCGCCTATTGCGTGAAGAATTCAGCAAATGCATATGCTGGAAAAGCTGGAGGACTGGGGCTGCGTTGTGATTGAAGTGCCAACAAAAACCTCACCCAGCTTGGGTTTAGGTAAAGCTAAGCTCTGGTCCTGTAAGCGTTTACACTGACAAGCTTGAGTACAGCATGGGTTTGGAGGGTTAGGGCTAGGACACTGTGCTGGAGCTGGTTTTCCCTGTGGATGTTCGAAGTCAGTGCACTTCTCCAGGTTGATGTTCATGACTTGGAGGTCGAGGTGAGGGTCTGGATGCAGCAGCTCGGCTTCTCCACAAAAGGACCATGTGTGGGATTACACCTTGGTTAGCACGGGAACCAGTTTCGAGCCTACATGTATAAAACCTGCAAACCCCAGCACGATGCGTAGTGCTGCGTAGAGTCAGCAAGGAACAGTCTGATGTCAGTTTAAAACGGTCAAATTCAACTTGGTTACAGTCACTTGTCTGACAGCACAAAGGCAAAGGTCATTTAGGAAAATGTATTCCAGGCAAGAGGGGCAAATGTACCAGGCCATGATGCTGCCCATACACTATTTTCTCCCACAAAGCATTCCCTGGACCCTGCTTGCATCCGTATACATCTGCAGGACCGAGACAGTGATTTGGTTGTGGAAGTTCTCCAGGAGCTACTTGTGCCCTTCTCCTGGTGTACACCCTGAACCTCATGGAGAGCGTGAATGGTGTGACATGAGATGCATGAGTGGCCTCGGCCCTCAGTCGCAGCAACGCAGCCATGCAATGACATGGGGAAGCCGTGACCCTGCCTCAGAGGTGTGGAGGACTGTCCTGCCATGATGCAGATGTGGAAGGTGGTGGTGATGTGTGCTTGGAAGGACAGGGGTGTTTCGCAGCATGGGTGGGTACCAGTTAAATATTTACAAGTACCCCCAAAAGATGCTAGTGCTAAAGTGGCACCCAAAAAGCACTGCACCTGCCAAGGTGCTCGAGCAGTGAGGTTGCTCGAGCAACCGTCCAGCAAGGCTTGGGCTGCTGTGACCCCCAGCCTCCCTGACGTGAAGACCCCTGGCCCCCGCCCTCCCCACTGCCGCGCTGGCTCCCACCCCCTGGGAGAGAGCATCCCCTCACCGGGCAGCGCGAGGCCAGGGAAGGGGGGGCACGGGCACCGGCACCCTAAATTAAACCTGGGAGGGGATGGCCGGGGGATAGGGAGCAGGGACACCCAGGGGGATTGGGGACACCGGGGGATGGGGACACCCGGGAAGGGATAGGGACCCCAGGGGGGATGGGATGCCCTGATGCTGGGGGACCCCCCCCACGGGGCCGGGGCTCCCCGGCGACGAGCGGCCGCTGGAGGTCGCGGGCGAGCGGCGGAGAGAGCCGCCAGCCCCCCGGGGCCCTGCGAAAGGCGGAACCGGCGTGTGCCCGGGCGGGCGGCTCCAGCTCCGGCTCCGGTAGCAGCAGCAGCAGCGGCGGCGGGGGCGAGAAGGCGTCCAGGGCAGAGCCCGCCCCGTCCCGCCGGAGCCGGTCACCTTGCGCGGGGCGAGCGGGGCCGCATGGAGCAGCCCGTGCGCGCCTCCCGCCTCGCCAGCGCCCCCCGCCCCGCGCCATGAAGCTGCCTTAGCCGCGGCGGAGCCCCGCACCGCCCCGCACCGCACCGCCCGCTGTCCCCATGGCGAAGGAGAGGAGCAGGAAGGCGCTGGTGGAGCTGCTCCAGCGGCGGGGAAACGCGGCCTGCGCCGACTGCGCGGCCCCGGGTAAGGGCGGAGATGGAGGGGGGAAGCGAAGCGGGGGGGGGACACGCGGCCGCACCTGCCCGCGCGGCACCGCACGGCTCAGGGGGTGCCCTCTCTGGGAACAGGGGGTGTTGTCTCCCCCCCCGCCCCAGGATGCGGTGGGGATGCTCCGGGGCAGGGCGGAGGGATGGGGATGCGCAGTGGCGGTACCCGCGGTGCGCCCCTCCCGCACCCCATCCCCAGCCCCGCGTCCTCGCCCGGCCGTGGCAGCGCTGATGTCATCCCCGGCGGGTCCCCGCGGTCTGCAGCGCGGGTGCCGTGAACCCAGCAGTGTGGGGGGGGACGGTGTCCGCCGGCCGTGGGTGCCTGCCCCACTGGCGGGGCTGAAATGTCCGGAGTTCTCTTCGTGCGCAGAGGGAAGAAAATCTGAGACAAGGAGGTCATCCTTGCCCCGCTGGGTGGTGAATTTGGGTCGGGGTGCGAGCGTGGAAAAGCCTTTGCTCTTCCTGAGTGGGGTCTGTATGGTGTGGTGGTACCTGCCTTTGGTAACAACCGTAGAAAATTGCATAGCAAGTAACTTTCCTTTTTTTTTTTTTAACAATAAAATCACGATATAGAAACACCTGAATTTGTATTAGCTTGGGCAGGATGGCTCTGAAGAGCTGTAGAGAAAGGTTGTCCTTTTCAGCCTTTGTCATTCTATAGGTTAAAGAAAACCCAGTGCTTCAGCTGAACCTTATTTTTCCAGCTATTGCTTTATTTAGGATTTCAGTATCTATTGCGTACCACCACCCAGCTCGTACAATTTCCGATGGTTTTATGTCCCTTATCTACATCTCGGGACATTGCAGTTCACTTTCAGATGCCTTACGTCCCCCGGTACCTGGCTGGAAAGGACAAAGAACTTTCTGCATGGTGTGAACTGCTTTGCAGCGCTGCGCTGCTCTGCCTGCTCCCACCCATCTGCTGGCTGTGGTTGCTGTGGAACTGAACCAACCCACCCTTTAGGTATCTTGCTGAGCACAGCTTGGGCTCACTAAATAGGTGTGTATCTAAGTTATTCCTTCCCAGAGAAGATTTTACTAGCCTGGGCCATTTAGGTCAGTGGAGTAATTCTCCCTTGCCCTGTATGTAGTACAAAGCACCTCTGCAAAATGGGAAGTTTCTCAGCATCAGCAGGATGGAGATGAAGCCGTAGGTCTGTAAAATAGCTCACATCAGGGAAAGAGGGCTGTTAAAGGCTCCAAGTGGGCTTGTAAAACAACAAAACCCTATTTTGCTTTTGGTGACATTTGCATGCAGAGATGTCTCAGTGAATCTGAAACTCAGGAGAATTTGGGCCGGTGTCGTTTGTAACACAAGATGTGCTATATTAATACCATTCAGCCTCTTTTCTGGACTGTCACAGCACTACTTCCCTGGGACTGGATCTCTGTTCATCAACCCACTTTCTTTTGTTATCACTTTGCTTCAGTTTCTTCAGCAAACGAGAGCTCCTCACGGTGCTGTAATGTACTCATCTGCCTGGCAGTGACAATAAACTTGAGATGCCCTGGGCTACTTAGCATAAGTTAAGATCTATAACTTGTGCCTGTAGATAATATGTAAACTATTCAGGCTGAATTTTGTTATTCATCCTGGGCAGGTGTAGCAGGCCAGGTCTGAGATAAGGAGATAATGTGGGATAGGTGTCCAGAGAGCCTCCGGAATGGAGTGCAAGTATGTTCTTTGCTGGGAAATGGGATGCACTGAAAGATAAAGATGAGAGCTGGATCTGGGTGGACCGCTAGACATGGGAATAGTGCCAAAGCAGAGGAAATAAAGCACTAATGAAAGAGGAGAGAGGGTGGGGCATGAGCAGAAGATGAGGAAAGCAGGGCGTACTTGTGCTTTCCCCCATGTGTGTATCCTGGTACTGCTGATCTGGTACAGCTGGTGGGCAAGCAAAAGGTCAAGGTCCCTGATTTATTGTTACTGCTTCTCAGGTGGGCATTTTCCTTTCCCTGAAATCCCCAGTTAATTCAGGGTCTGTGATAAGAGGTAGCTATTTATCTCAGGGATACTGATAACAAAGAATAGGATGGGTCAGAAATATAACAGGGGAAAATTCTCTGTCAGTCACTTTAATGTGTGTATTTAGAAGCCAGCTGTGTTTTCTTTTGCTCTTGGGAATATTTGTTTCAGAAATCAGCCAGTCAGTGAAAGTTTGGGAATTTTTTTTCTTCCCTTTGGGTTGTTTTCTTTTGTTGCTGTTTTGGCATTTGGGTGAGGCTCAATAGCCATAGCTTGTCCCAGGTATGACATGCTCATGTGACAAAAGCCTGGGTTCCTGATGCAAAAGAGCCCACCGCTTGGCATTTTTGTGGCTAAGCTGTGACCATGCAAAAAAAAAAAAAAATCAAATCCCAGGGTGGACCGGGAGCATCGGGGGAGGCAGTGCTTTCTCTCCTAGGCTGTGTAAGTAACTTTGGTTCTGCAGGCTCATTGCATCTCCTTGGGGAGATCTAGGCAAACCATGCTGATTAAGTGGCCAATTCTGGCCCAGACAATGGTGATGGAGGGTTATTTAAGTGACCGAGCCCTGCAAGCAAGGCTGCTGTATTCAAGATGTGTGTTCTTATGCACTTGCAGCTGGGGGGAACGTGGCATTGAATGTGATGCTCAGGAAGGTCAGATGTGTTTCTTCCCAGCACCAGCGTGCATGTCTGGCAGAAAAACCTGTCGTGCAAAAGCAGAGCTTCCGAAAAATCCTCCTGGATTTGGAGGGCATGCCTCAGGTAGGGAGAACAGGCTTATGGCAGCCCTGGCCATGACAGCTGGGGATGCAGAAAGGATGCTAAAGTAGAAAGTGAAAATTAAAGTAGCAAAAAACCTGAGAGGCTAGATTTTTCACTAGTAGATCGGGGTTTTTTTTTTAAGCTTCTAGTTAGGTTTTTATTAATTGTATCTTTACAAAACCTTAATTCTTAATGAAAAGTTGTTCTGAATAAAAACTGTTTCTGTTGCAAAAATATCATCCATCTATAATGAACAATGAGATTGCATTTGCAACATCTTTGAGACCGCATTGTGGGATAGGAGCCACTGTAATAAAGTCGTTATCTGGGGCACGGGGTGCCATGTCATTGCACACTTCTGTGCTGGAGTCAGGGTCCTAGATGCTGGTTTGCACTGTTTGTTTTGGTCGGTTTAAAGATGTGTTTTCACAGCGAAGACAGCATGGTAAATGCAGTCCTAAGTGCAAGCTGAGCAATCTCGCTGAATTGCTGGTGTGTAATGGCTCTCAATGTATTAGAATAATCTTTTTTTCTTCAAGACTAATGTGGCAGTTCAGCTTGGGGTTTTTTTTTTTTTTTTTCTTTTCCCCCTAAATGATTCTTTGTCTCAGGCAATCTTTCCTCACATCATGAGACGGATGGTTATCTCAGGGCATAACAAGACCTTGAGTATTTCTCTCTTTACTCCATTTTTCTATGACTTAGCCTTGTGTTTCCATGGAGCAAGAATCATTTTACATTGTAGGAGGACAGTGAGGCTCTGAAGAAAGACGTGGAAATCCCATCAAAGCGATCCTGCAGTTTAAACCCTCCGGCAGCAGTTTACCTGGCTTCTTTTTATCATTTTCATCTTTCTTATTTGGGATGGATTACCGGGACACAGACCCTGGGTAACACCAGCCTCTGTGCCCCGGGCTCAGAGGGGATGAGGGGCGGAAGAAGAGCGGAAAGCGTGCGATGGAGGGGAGTCTGCTGTCGGAGCTTTGTGCTGCAAAGCTGAGCAGATCTGGTATTTCAGCATCACAGAATATGTAAAAGCCTGAAGGTGGGTGGTGTGCAGCTGAGGTGGTTGTAAACCTTTCCTGCAGGCCCAGCATCTCCTCGTTTCTAAAGCAGGTGAAGCTTTTTCATTCCCTTGATGACATGCAGTGGGGGTGGTGATGAGAGAGGGATGTGCTGGGATTGCTTGGTTTGCTCAGAGTTGAGGAGGGCACTGGAAGGATGTGATTTTGACCCTCTCCTTCCCCTACCCAACCGCCGGTCCTAAAAACACAGATTGGGAAGACAGCTGACTGAGGCATTGGGTCCTGCCTCGTGTTGTCATCTGCAGCAACATCTCCATCTTCCCATTCCCTCCGCGGAGCGACGGGGCTCTGCCTCACAGCTCGTTCTCTCTCTTGCCCCCACTCCCTCCTACCAGAAAGCTGTCCCAGAGCTTCGCTGCTCTAACGGCATGAAACAGGCTTTTCATTTTCAGGCTAAAAGTGGAAACTTGTTCCCGCACCTCCATTGTTCTCTCACTTAAATAGTGTTGTTTGTTGGTTTTGTGAGGGTTTTTTTTTTTTGTTTTTTTTTTTTTCCCCTCAGGAATTTGTGAGCCCTCATCCCTGGGCATAAGCAGAGTGGAGGGGTAAGAAGGTAAAAAAATAAAATCCCATAGCAGTTGTATTTAGCTTGATGCCGCTTTCTGCAGGGAAAAGGATTTTTTGAAACAAAGGAGGTTTAATGTGATGGTATTTTCAGTATTTTCTGTCCAGTCCTGCTGCCTGGGTTGCAGCAGAGCCGTGGGCTGCGGGCAGCAAGCAGAAGGGGCTGCTGAGACCTGCCAGCTAGATATAAAGACCTTGGCAAGTTTAGTGCCTTCACTGAAAAATGTTCCTACTTAGAGAGGAGTGTTGGTGGGAGGCTGTTTGGCTTTGCTTTTAACATCTTTTATTGTTATTTTTAAACATGCATGACCAGGGTCTGTTTATTAACCTCTTAATCTTTCCCCAAAATAAATAGCAACAGAGCTTCAGTGCTGCACACGAGGTTCTCCTGGCTGGGGCGTTTAGGAGATCAGCAGCAGCTGAGCCGTAAGCAGAAAGGCTTTTTCTTGTGTTGATTGCACTTAAAATCCCCGTGACTATATCTTGTATCCTAGGGCGTGAGTTACCTTTCTAGTGCAGGGTAAAAAAGGTTTTGCCTACCTGGAGAGGTCCTCCTCTCCCCTCTAATTAGTCTTTATCACCTCAAACTGGGGAGAGAGATCAGAGAAATCTGTTGAATCTCCATCCCAACAAAACACTGGTTCCCACCCAGCTGCCGTAGCGTAGCAGGGATGCAGCCAGGCAGGTGATTAAGGGTCAGGCTGTCGTTTGTGTGCTGAAGGATGCTTTAACAGGGTGTCGCTGCACACTGGCCACGTTCTTGCAGATATGTGTCTTGGTCAGCAGCCTACTGTGCTATATATAGTGATAACCATGGGTGAAGGCAAAAGGTGGTGTTGGAGGCATCCAAGTAAGTTTTGGGATTCTGAGTTCTTGCTCTTGTCTTCTGGCTACTTTGAGCCTGCTACCACTCTGCTTCATGTGATTTTTACCTGGGTTGTTGGTGTCTAGGGGTTTTCAAGCTGGAACCCTAAGTTTATATTGTGGTTACAGGAAATATTGATCACTTATTTAAAAAGAAAAAAATTCCACTGCCATCCCACCTCCAATCTTCTCTCCTTGTGGTTTGTACAAATTGTCCTTTGTCTTAGGTTCATTCTTCTTGTTTATTATTTTTCTGAGTCCAGCCTTCTTCCCTCCGCGAGCTGTTCTTACACTCAGTAACATTGGGGTCAAGCTGTGGAGTTCATTGTTCCGTGTGTTTTCCTGGGCTTGTGGTGGCAAAAGGGGCTGGATGGGGAAAATACCACCCTAATGTCCTTCTCCTCAGTTTAGTTTACCTTTGTCTATTCACTTAATTTTTAAAATGAAGTTGCATCAAGTTTTTATTTTGAAAGGCATGATAAACTGTTTATAAGTGACCAGGAATATCTGCCACATTGGGCAGTGAAATCCTTCTAGAGCTGGCGTGGGTTGTTCTGGAGCAATGATGCTGCAGCATAAGAGACTTTCTGCACTTACAACAATGTATTTGGTTTAATGTTCCCCTTGCTCCCTGTTACTCTTTATTCCTTTTGGCTTGACATAATGGAATAAAGTCATTTGTGTGGAACTTAGGCATGCCAGGGAGTTTTCATTAGGCTTCACTGCTGTTTGCTTGAAACTCTAGAGGCTTAGAAAAAAAAAAAATCTCTTTTGGGCAGTGCCCAAAAAAGGCCCAGATTATGATATATTGCCATTTTGGCGCACTTCTTTGGGTCCTACCCCAGTAAAATGGTTTAAATAAAATGACTGAACTTCCCAGATATCCAACACAGAAAATGTGTTCCAGCTTTTGAAGTGTGTGGCAGCAAGGTGGGCTTCACCTGGCTATGGAGACCTCAGCTCGCCAGCTGCACAGCCTGGGGACACTGGTTCACTAAAGTAACGGTGCTGCCCCAAAACTCACTTCTCTCGTACGAAGATGCTTATGGGAATTTATTTGCGTGTTTGATAAGATGTCTTATCTTGAAGCCTGCTTTGGCACAGTCGTTTGAATGGTTGGAGTCTGTGATTATGCCAAGGTCAGAGATTGCTAACGTTATCTGCCGTGTTCCTGAGCTGAGAATTTTTTGTGTTGTTCATGCTGGAGAGCAGAAATGAAGTGATGTGCTCAGGGAACTCCATAGCTGCTGACAGCCCCAAGCCATACAAAGGGCTGTGGATAAGCATCCTTGGAGAAGCGAGTGCTCGCCTCAGCCAGCGGCCATCTGCCTGGGGATCTGTCACCAGTTCCTGCAGAAGATGTGTGGGTGTAAGGGTCTCATAGCGAGGTTTCTCCAAAAATGGTGTCACAAGCGCAGGGAGTGGGTGAGAAGGGGAAGCAGCGTTGGCAGAGCCCTCTGGAAGATGGAGTCAGGGAATCCACCCTCCTTCCTGTCTGCGCGCAGAGCGGTGGCATGGGGAGGTCACAGGGGTGTACCAGCCCAGAGGCTCGCGTGGATTTGTAACCCTCTGGCTTGTTCAGATGACACTTAGAAATTCCTTTTGGCGTTCAACTAAAGTCCTGGAAAGGCCTGGGCTGACCTGCTTTCTTAATAAGTTATCTTGAGCCAGGAGAGCAAGAGCCATGAGAAATCCCTAATAAACTGTTGTAGCAGTGACATTTTAAAGAGACTTCCCATGGTACATCAGTTGATTCTGGGGGATTTTGTTACTTTTGGATGGGGCTAACTCAACTCCTGAGGCTTTTTGACCTCTCCGCCTGCCTGGTGTTCCCTTTGGCACTAAAAACCACAGCCAAATTTGTCTAGTTCTGGGCTGCAGCTGTCGGGAGAAAGCAGCACACTAACAGCCGAGCATCTACAAGTCTTACATCCCCCTTTGCTGCATGATTTTGAGTTTAAGAGAGATGTATTTTTAAAATCAGAAAAATAATGAAGAGGAAGTTGCTATTAATATACAGCAGCAATGTGAACTGCTGCTGTCGGGTCTGGTGAGTCGAGTGAAGGGCGTGGCTCCATCACGGTGTTCCTCGAAGTTTGCCGTGCGGGATGCTGTTGGTGTTGGATGGACATGGAGCTTGGGTGTAGGCAAGAGAGGAAATGCTGAGAAGAAGGTGATTGGGAGGAGATAGCTAGCAAGTGTGGTTTTATTGAACACGTTGAGAGCATCCCTTCCAAGGGTTGGGTCACCACTGACCCTGTCGTTTCCGTCTGCTCTCCTGAAGTACTGTCGTCTTCTGGAAACCACGTGTGTATGTTCCTGCATATAGCCTGGCCTTTGCTCCTTTAATTAGATGTGACTTGACATGATGTGGGGCAGGGGGGAAGCGTGTTTAAGAGTCTGGTCTAAAGAAAATACTGTTGGTGTCAGGAGAATGCTTTAAAGCCCCAGTTGTGATTGAAACCCATTGCTTGAGGTGCTGTTTGCCCACATCAAGAAGAGAGAGTTTGGGTATGAGTTGGCTCAGGGTCTAATGGAGCTGGACTCTCCTCTGAATCTGAGGATCTTCTTGCAGGATGTTCCTCCACCCCAAAGTGCTCTCCTCCCTGGCTGGAGGAAGGTGTGTGTGACTTCTCCTGGTCCTGTCGCGCACAGCAATGCAGGCAGGGGAGAGCTTGTTTCTTTGATCAGATCAGGGGTCTCATGTGACGATGGGAGAACATGTGAAATAGAAAAAAAAAAAAAAACCTTTATTTGTGGCTACTGGTTCCAGCCCTATGCCAAGGGAGCTGCAGCTGATGGGACTTGTGACAGCTTGGGAATTTGCTCCCCTCTCCTGGGTGGGCACCCAGCCGCGTCTGATGAGGCTGCTCGTTTTGCTCATGGGTTTATATCTGAACAGAGCCACCTCTGAGGAACCAAATTCGTCTTCTCCAGGGTGTGCTGGGGGAGGCTGGTGGCCGTCCCCGCAGGCAGGGGCTGATAGCAGACCCCCGATACCCCCGTGCAGAGGAGCTGCGTTGCCCCACGCCAGCCCACTCCTGCTGCGCTGGCACAGCCAGACCGTTAAATATGCATAAGGAGGAGAAAGCACGTTCCCTTGCTTTTTATAAATAATTGCTGTGCTGTGAGGAGCGAGTGTTTAGTGTAATTACTGCAGGGGAATAAACAAATTAGGATGGTTTGCGAGGAGGGAAGGCCTGCCCTTACCCTGCAACAGCCCGGTGCGATGGGGTGACTGGGGAGCTGCCACCCCTGCGGGTTTGGGGGGTGATGGGGCGAGGGGACCCATGCTGGGAGGATTCAGCGGCTGACTTGCTGACTTTGCAAGGAAACTCTTTCTGCTGGGGCGCAGCTGGAATAGCAGGCGCTGACATTTGCCAGTTGGAGTTCAAACAATGATCCCTGTGTGGGCTTCATTGGCGAGGCAGCGCCAGGGACACTGGTGGATGTGTCCTGCCCCCGGCCCCTGCCCTCCTCCAGTTCCTCTCCGTCTCCCTGCGCTTCGGGCGATGCCTCTCCCGCGGAGGAATTTGGAAGCGAAGGACTTGTGTTTAAAGTGCTTTGTGTGAGACGTCAGCTCAGGGCTGTAAACAGCGCATGGTTTTGCTCAGAGAAAGCACAGAGCTGCCGCTGGCAGCCTTTTTCCATTAAGGAAAGGGCTGGAAACCTCCTGGCATGGAGGGCTGGGCTGCTGGGCAGCCGTAGCTGTGGGAGGAAAATCTCTTTGTGGAGCACTCCCGCTGCAAAAAATATAAAAGAAAATAAAAAAATAGCAAGGCAAGGAAGCAGCATAGCGGTTTCCCTGAGCTGTTTGTTTTAATTGTGCAATTTCTGTTCCATGTGGCGCTTGTTGGGTGGGACTTGCTGATGAAAGATGGACATTGGCCTCTTCTCTTCATCTGAGCGTGGAGTGAGTTTTGGAGGTCTTGGGCGTATCTGGTTGTCTGCTATTGGGTTTTTTAGAATAACTGCTCCACGTGAGATTGCAAATCTGTTAATTTTTAGTGTAATTAGTATAAACATCAATATAAGCTAACACATATCTGTATTTTCCTTGTGTATTTATTTGATGCCTTTAAAATCAGGGAGCTCTGACCCAGTAACTCCTGAACTCCCTTGCCGTGCCCTGTCCTGCCCCATCTCTCCCTCCTGCACTGAATCCGACAGACCAGTCAAATGCAATTTTCTCTTTCTTGCTTGTTTTCAGAGCCAGACTGGGCATCCTACAGCCTAGGGATCTTCATCTGCTTGAATTGTTCAGGAATCCATCGCAATATTCCTCAAGTCAGCAAAGTGAAGTCGGTCCGTCTGGATGACTGGGATGATGCTCAAGTGGAGGTACGTGCCCCTGAGACTCGAAGTACCAGCGCGTTTGGGTCACTGCATTTTACCTGTAAAGCTGTAAAACAGAGTCCTTTCTAAAGATGCCATGACAAATGTGATTTCAGAAATGGTGTCTAGATAATTCCCGAATGTGGGAATGAGGTCCAAGATGCTGATGGAAAAATGACATAGCCATTTCATGAAGAAGTTGTGAGAGTTTCCCCCACATCTATAGAAATGTCAATTAAATAGAGTGTGTAGAAATTACTCATTTTAAATAAATTGCCTTCTGTTTCCCGTGTTACCTCCAGCCTAGGCTAGATGGTAGGCTAGACCTCTGGTCTACCACCCCTGCCCAGCACAGCTGTTTCTGGCTTTGTTCCTCGTAGCATTGAGGACTCTTAGACTCACACCTTGAAGAACCGAACCCTCACAGTATGAATTCTCTCTATTTATGCAACACACCTGCCTAGATTTGGGTGATGTTGCTAAAGGCAAGCCTGCCCAGGAAACCTGTCTGCTTTGACTACTCGTGTCCTTAAAGGCATGAAAAGCCCTACCAGTCATTGATCTGTATCTTGTGTGTTGCAGATTTGAGGTTTTTCTGAAAGCCACAGCTCGAGGAGTCATGTGTTTTATGAGGAAAATAAGCCTTTGTGTTGCATGGGTTTTCCCTTTCCTGATTTTTTTTTTTTTTTAAATAGATTGAATATGAGAATTGAATATGAGAAGCTCAAAAGCATGAAAATAATGAAAAAAAAATAGAGGAAAAAAAAAGAAAAAACTTAGCTGTTTGTTATGCTTGTATGCTTGGCATTTGATACAAGACAAAACCTATTTAGCCTAGCTGCCAGGAAAAGGATGGGTTTTTTACACATATAAAGCAATTTTCATTGAATAAAATTTATGCATAGGGAAATATGTGGTTTTGTTTGCAGTGTTCTCAACTAGCTATTTTTAGAAGAGATCAGAAGAAAAGGAGGGCTGTCAGGGCAGATACTATTTATTTATTTGTTTATTTATTTATTATACTTCAGTCTCCTTTCTGAGGTTGCTGGCATGGCTTTGCAAAAGTAAAATTATCCTTTCGGAACAAGTGATGTGATCCAAAGCAAAGGGTATATTGTTGAAGACTGTTACCTTGCTGGAACTCTAACACACGCAGACGTAACGTTAGCGCCAGGTTTTGCTCTCTGGTTGCCTGGTTTCTGTGCTGGATTCCCTGGGAGCCATCTCCTTCCCATGCCTGTGGGTGGGCAATGCCACCGCGTGCTGCCTTCTGCTCCCGTGTGGACCAGTGGGGATCGTGCGCACGTGCCTGGGACACGGACCTGTCCCCAGCGTCGTGTTAAGCTGGAGGGAGCCCTACCAGTAATAATCAATATTAATTTTTGAGCCGTGGTTTGCAGGCACAGCCTATACAGCATCCCTCCTGTGCACAGTCCTGGGGAATCCCCTCAGTGAGTGAACAGAGGCCCCGTCCCAATAATTGTGTTACTTTCCAGAAATAAAAGAGGATGAGGGAAAATACCACTAACACTTTTTAAATTCTTTCTGGTTTTTTATCTTTTTTTTTTTTGCAGTTTATGGCCTCAAATGGAAACAATGTAGCAAAAGCAAAATATGAATCTAAATTGCCACCGTTTTATTACAAGCCAACATTTCTTGACTGTCAGTAAGTAAATACTTTTGCTGATAAACATTGTTTGTTTGTTTGTGCAGCTGCAGCCTCTGTAATATTTTAATTTCAGCGTGATACATATTTTTTTTTTTTTTTAGCCACAAAGAAGGTTTCTTTTATAAAAGGCACTGAAAATCTTTGTTCTTCTACACACATATGGTAGAGTTTATACTACGTGTGGGATCTTATTTAATAAGTACAGTTGAGATGATGTGGGGAAGTCAATATCTTGTTTGTTCCCCAGACTCTTCCAAGTTTCTAAAGCTACAAAAATGCCAATTTCTACCCATTGATTTCCTCTGCCTTCTCAGACAGTCCTGCATCAAAACAGAACTCATCTGCTATATGAGCTGCCAGGTTACTTGTAATACACAAATACTGGGGTTTAGTGCCAAAGTGATGGATTTTCTTTTTCTGCCTAAGTGACAAATAATCTCCTTGATTAAGATGAGTGAAAGATACTGTCACCAACACAACATAGAGTAAACCTTCCTATTAAGCTGGGGGAGACTTTGTAGACCAAAAAGGCTGAGCAGCCAGAACGTGCTGTACCGTCTGGGGAGCAAGATGATGAACTGAAATTGGTTTTTATGGTCCAGGCCTGCAGACTAGTCACAAGGGGTTGTATCCTTGTAAAACCAGTCTTCACAGACGGTCTGGAGGGCACAATTTCCAGAGCCAGTATTTCAGTATTAGCGAACTAGCAAGTACTGGTCCCTGAGAGCCCTCCCAATACGGCTGCTTTAACTGGGTGTCACTAGTGGAAGAGGGAGGTGTGGTTTGGCAGCATGGCGGGGGTGTGGAAACAGTGTGCCAGGCTCTTGGATGTATCCAAGCATCATAAGAGGTGCCCAAACCAGAAGTACTGAAAGTGGTTCGTAGGGTTCCTTGCGTGAGATACCGGCCTTTGAGTCAGAAGGCTCTTTCATGTTCCCCAAATCTGAAATAATACTAGACGCGGGCCAAAGGGCTTGTGAATACCTGTGCACCTCCTTGAGGTGACTTTATCTGTATTTTTAATCTTCTTGTAATAGCTGTTAGGAAGAGTTATTGCCTTCCCACATCATGCAAAAAGGCTTTTATAGTAAAGACAAAAGACCTGTGGAGTATCTTGTTGACGCATCCCTTACCCACTGTTTCACGATGCTCAGATGCTCAGTCTGGGAAGGCCCAGGTGTGAGCAGCACTGCCTGGCCTGGCAATAAAAAACCTCATCTGTTTATGCAGCGCTCCCAGGTCTTGTTTTGTTTTTAACCCTGTTTCTGCCGAGGCAGAGAGAGGGAAAAACCTTCATATGTTGGACTGTTTGGGGAGTTTATGACCTTTCAGGTTCTCCTCTTACCTCAAACTGACCTTCAAGTATCACTCCTGGCTCAGGGAAGGTGGGTAAGATGCTTCAGGTGGCGTTTCCTGGGGACTCAGAAGTGCTTGTGTGGATGAGGATCTGAGAAGTCAGTGCTGTGATTTAGTAAGGACTCATGGAAAGAGGATATCTCAGATGTGGACGAGGTGGAGGGGACTTGCCTTGTGACAGTCAAGAACAAAACCTGCCCACTCCTGCCTGTCCACACCCGGACAACAGGATTGCTGTTCACCTAACGCAGGCGAGGCTGCTTACTCTCCTGCAGGCTCTAGTGTGTCATTGACCCATCTATCTCCATGCACAAAATCCTGCCTCTTTCTCCCCTGACCAGCAGAGCTGGCAGCCCAAGGACAGATGTGTCCTACTGCAGGATTCGGTGGCTGGAGATTTCTGATGCGTGTCTCGGCATCCCCGTGTGGTCTGCGGTGCCCCTTGCAGATGGCTCCAGCATCCTTCTCATCCCTGTGCATCAACTGCTGCTTGCATCTTGCTGTGTAAACAGATCGTAGTTCCTAAGATGGTGCATCTACAAAAGGAAAATCACTGATAACTTCTCTCTTGCTCCTCTACAGAGTTGGGTTGAAACAAAGAGCCTTTTGGCAGAGCGGTATTCTTGCTTATTTCCTTTGCCTTCTCCTTAGCATCTCTGATAGAAGAAGAAAAAGTGTGCCTGAGGGGATGCAGAGCTTGTGCTGGGGGAGCCCGGCTGGAAGTGGGGCAGGTCCCTCTCCAACTCAGAATGCCCTGAGATCCGGGTGCAAATTGCCACCCGCTCTCCTTGCACGGATCAGGCAGAGAGACAGCAAAAGCTCGTCCTGCCGCTCTGGCAGCTTGGAGACCGCAAGCATTTTCGTTCCTTCTGCTGTCAGGCTGGCAGAAATGTCTGCGGCTGCTTTGGAGCTCGGTTGGTTTGGCTTCCTCAGACAATGCAGCTCGGGCTTTCCCGCTACGGTATTTCTCTTCCTCCACCCTGCGGTGCCGTTGCGCTCCAGGGAGCTTTGCCGCGCGGTGGCTGAGCTCCAGCCGCAGCCCCCTTGAAGCTGTCTGCGCGCACGCGGGGACCGTGCCGGCGCTCGGCCCTCAGCTCTGTGCCCAGCCCTTCCCCATGGAGAGGCACGCGGCTGGGCTTATAACCTGTGAGAAACAGGGCTAGGAAGTTTACGAGGTTTGGTTTTTTTTTTTGTTGTTGTTTCTTTTTTGTTATTTATTTAGTTATTGATTGGGAGGCTGAAGCAAGCTCCTGCAAGCTGGAAGACTGATTTCTGACCCTTTTGTGCTCCCAACTTGTGCCTGTTTTGCACTGGGACGATTTTCAGCCTGGATGCCCTGGTTTCTGAACTGAGCCCAGAGGTCTTCTCACCTAGGTGTTCTCTGGGCTGGCGCTGCTGGGTCTCTGCCACGGCAGCAGGGTGCATGGGGACGGATGCGACCTCCTGCAGTACCAGATCTCCAGACGCTGCTGCAGTAGAAGCAGCTGTGGGTACGCCGTGCGTTGCGCATGTCTCGAGGACAATGTGCCAGGTTGTGTTTTTCTTTCTCTAGTTAGAAGTGCTCTGTGCCTTTTGACAGATACATGTTAAACAAGAGCAGGGGAGTGCTGCTTTTTGAAGGGGTATATGTTTAGCTTTCTCCCGGTCTGGCTGCGGTCCAGTCGCTGCAATAGCATGAGTGGTTCCCAGCTCTCAGCCCTGGGTGGCATCACCATGGATGACACCTCCAGTTACCATGTCATTGTGTGCCCCGACCCATATTCTACAGCATCGAGAGGTTTTGATGCTTCTACTTATGACAGCCAGCATTGGCCAGCTGCAGCGGCTGGGCATGCTTTGTGGGGGCTGCCCTCACGCTCGGCGTGGCAGGATGCTACCATACGAGCTGTAGTAAGGACAGACTGTTCATTTGAAGCTTCTTCATTTTATAATGCTGCTACTTTGGTTGCTTGAAGAATTATAAAGTTCAGAGCAAGAGGGAAGATGTGTTCTGGTGCCAGCTTGTCCTTTTTTTTTTTTTTTTTTTTTTTTT
>WHYT01016735.1:206379-242544 GCA_009806455.1 Tetrax tetrax | reverse complement strand
CAAAAAAACCCAACCAACCAACAAAAAAAAAAAAAAAAATCCCCTTCTGTCCTCTCATCTTCTGTCTGCCGGCAACTTGGCCCATGCGTCAGGAACAGAGAGCGGAGCAGCCAACTTCTGTACCGCTGGGGAGTCCCCGAGGCTGAAACAAATCTCAGAGCCTGGGATGTTCCTACACCACCGCAGTGTTGGCCCAAAGAGCCTTGGGTGAGGAACTTAAACCACAAAAACCTTCTTTGAATGGTCACGGCCCAGCTTTGTACACCACAGCAGCAGACCGAGAGCTGCAAAATGGCCTTTTCTGGGCCAGACGCGCTGCAAGAGCAGGGCTGAGTTTTGAGTCATCAGTGAGCAACAGGTAGCATCGCTTTTGTGTAAAAGCAAAAGAAAAGGGCTTTGTTCAGCCGTATGCCTGGCTGAAAAGTGATAGAAGATGATGAAGACAAGCTCTTGCTGGGCTTTTGCTGTGCTGGAAGTACATCAGTGCCCCTTCCCAATACTGAGCGTCACTTTCTGTTGCCTTTTACTTGGTTCAGGAACACAGACCATCATTCAGCGGAGCTGCTTATGAACTGCAGTGTGTTGTTCTGCTCCTCTTTCCGTACTTGGATAAGTGGGAGCTACATCTGCTCCTTAGGCAGAACGCTTAGATACACTCACTGCTGGTATGTTTGAGTACCTTGGTAGGAAAAATGGGATGGAATGAAATGCCTCAAGTTGTCCTGGGTGATTGTCTTATCTGGAACAAGATGAGACATCAGTCAGAGAAAGGATGTATCCAAGTGAGGCTCGCATTTTGAGGAGTCATCTATATAGTCATCTGAAGAAGAACAGTTATTAGCAGAAGTGACTCATTGTATTACAGTACAATTAAAATGTGTAGAGAGAAAATTGCCTAGTAAATACTTGGATTTTTTTTTTTCTTACTTTATCGCTTAAAGTTTGGTTCATCTGGTAGAGGAGGTACCAAGTCCACCACCTCAGTCTGGTGTCTGAAGGTCAGTCTGGCCCCCTCCCATCATGCGCACGGGACGTAATGATGGTCAAGGATGCAAAATTCCCACCTGGTCTCCTCCTTTTGCTGGTACTTTATAGATAAACTTCTTTAATACTTAATGTTCAGAGGGGTAAAGTTGAGTGTTTTGCTTCTACTTATTAATAAGGATCTTCAGATATTGCATCTGTGCTTGAAAGTGTCTTGGGTGTGAAGCTTGCGGTGCTGCACCGTGGCCTCTTGCCGTGGCTGCTCATCACTTCCCAAGGGTGGAGGCTCCTGCGGTGGCTCAGACCGGGCACTCAGCCTTGGGAGGTTTCTGCCGGAGCATCGCTCTGCCATCAGCTGAGCGCCTGAGATCTGCCTGCTCCTTCAGTCCCCACCGGCCGCGGGGTCTTCTCTGCTGTTTTTTTCATTTTCTCTTTGTTGTTAGCTCGTAAGCCTGTTAATTCATATTGATTTCTTTAATTTCCAAAAGAAATTGCTACAAGGTTAAGACAGTACCGACACAGGTTTTTAATACGTGTTTAACCATTCTGAAAAATAACATTGTGGTGAACTGGGCTGTGCACGTAAAGCAACCGAACAGAAGAGGAACCAGTTAGCAGTTTAATTGAGCGTGTTATGATTTTGCATACTCAAATTCAGCTTTAACTTCTTCAAATCCATAACGCAAGGATTTTTTTTTTTGCCTTGATAGCCAAAAACCCTGTCTTTTTGCTCTCCTCCAGAAGCTTGCTGTTGGCCACTGGTTTTGGGGGTGTGGATGGCACATCGCTCCCAGGGCTCGGCAAGCCGGGGTGATGCACAGAGCCCCTAGAAGCAGCCATCCATCAGTCCTGTGCCTCCACAAAGCCGTTTGAAAGCAAGCCCTCACAGCAAGGACTTACCAGATAGGAAAAAGCGTAGAGGCAGGGTGTGAAGCTGGATGGGCTTTTAGTCTGCGCTGCAGTGGCTCTCCTTGCAGTCTGAGCAGAAACTTGGACTCAGACTTGAAATTTCATTAAAGCAGTTGTTTGACAGAAACTTGGCATGACTGTGTCCACAGAGCTGCCTGTGGAAAGCAGATTGGTTTTTGCTGGAAAAACCTCTGACAAATTCCAGGAGCTACAAGTTTGGGTTTTGGAAATGGTGTTCCTGGATGACATTCGTTTCTTTTGTCTTTGTTGGACTTGATGGTGGCTCACAAAGATGCAATCAGAGGGTGGTAGCAGATGGTGTTTGATGTCTTTGGGGACACTTTCACCTTTGTCTGGGGCTTCTTGTCTGCTATACGCCTCCAAAAATCCGTAGCAGCCGTGCAGCGTTTGTGGTGTGTAGTGTGTCTGAGGAAAGCCAGCCCAGCTGAGGGTCTTGGGTAACAATAAATTGGAGACTATTGATTTGGCTGGCCAGCACTCTTCTGTAGAGCACAATGGAGCCACGCAGCCACAGTTTGATATTGAACTGCTTGAACAGCGTTTCCCGTGATGTCTTTTGCTGCGAGCGAAAGGCTTTGAGTATGTGGGACTGAGATAAAACCGCTCCCCTGGCTTCTTCTGCGATCTTCCCTGCTGGCTCCCTGACAGAGAGCGCTTGTTTCCATGTGGGTGGCCAGGCACACAAACAAGTACCTAAAATGAGATTTGGAGCTCTTGGTGTTGGCGGTGTTTTGTCAGCCGCTGGACCTGCCGCCTCCCCGGTGCAGCCCAGTCCTGTTCCATTTGGAGGACAAATTTTCCCTTATTCTGTTGGAAAGGTGGTTTTCCTTAGGTTTTGATTTCTGGTGGGCTTTTGTTTTCTTTGCTCCCAGGTTTTTATCTTGATAATTACAAAGACCTTTCTGTTCTAATTGCCAAAAAATGACACACTCCCTGTAACCAGCAGCTTGCCAGACTTTAGGTGGGCTGTTACAGCCTTTGGAGTTGATCCTGAAAGCTGTGCATCTCCACAGTTTAGGAATGATGCACTTACATTTTTCTAGCAAACGTGAACGGCATATTTGCTACATTTTCTGCTCACAGAAATCCTGTCAAAATCAAAGGAGGGGTTTGGGTGGAGGATCCTGTATTTGGCATGTGATGTCCACCCTGGGTTATTTACATATGTATTCACCTCGGGGAAAAATACATTTCAACTAAAACACAGCAACAGATGTTTAAAAGGCCCCTGAAGGCATACTTAAAATGAAACGGAGATCAGGTCTAAAGTCCATTGGAAACGATGGGGAAGACTGTGTGGCTTGAGGGACCATCCAGAGGTCCCTGCCCTCCAATTGCTCTCAGATCCCACAAATATCAGGACAAATTCCTGCTCCTGTTTAAATTCATCCAAGCTGTGCCAGTGGAACTAGGGTTTAACACCAAACTCAAAAGACGGTTTTTATGGAAAGATTGCCTCCAGTCCTTGAGAGTAAGCGTGGTTAAGTCCCTGCTCAAGTTCTCTGTTGCTTTGAAGGGAGATGCTGGACTCCTTGTCATCCTTGTTGGGTTTTTGTTTCAGTTTGGTTTTTTTGGCTGAAGTTGTTCTGCTTTCTATAAATAACCGCTGGAGCAGAAGCTGCAGCTACTAGCCTTGCACTGAATTGTCCTAACTGTGGGCTGCTTTTGTTTTTTGGGAAAATATTGATGAAAGAGCCTGTGTGGCTGATGAAGAGGAAAAGGAGAACATGTGAGCTGTCAGAAAGTGCTTGCCATGAGCTGGGAAAGCGGCAGGGCTAGAGTCCTGTCTGCTGTGGGAGTCGCTATCGAAGCCACTCGTGTTCTGGCCCAAATGCTGGGAGAGGTTATCGAGCATTTTGCAGCTTCTCGGGATATCCCTTTGGGTGAGGTGCCTCACGGCCGCCTGGTTTGCGCTCTCTTGCACAAAAGCTGCAGAGATATCGAACCGCCGCTGTTTACAGCGTCACGGGAAATAAGTCACTGCAGAGCGGTGTTCCCTAAGGCGTGAGACCAGCAGAGTGTATCTGTTGTACTGTCTGCATTATACAGCACGAGTGTTTTCCCACTGCTGCGCCTGAACCTTAATTTATACTGTATTTAAACATTCCTACCGGAAGGCTGACTTTCAGGGACTTAGAGCAGCTGCAGCTCCTGCCGAATCCACTGAAGTCAGCTGGAGCCAAAGGTGGTGTGAATTTTCTTCCTTCCAGTTAAATCCCTAATTGTCTTATTGAGAAGGTCCAAATTTGGCTACGGTGATAACAAGCTGTTTGCAGCAGCCAGGCTGGAAAAAGTGCAAGAAGGGTAACAAATTTAAGTACTTGTATGATTTTATTGTTAGGTTTTGGTAGCTTTCTTGATGAGCAGCAGAAGTGTAGAAATAGGCAATTAAGTGCTACCTTTGGGTCATCAGTCTTCTACATTTGCAGACTACCGTGTTGCAGATATCAGATCCAGAACGAGCATCCTGCTCAACCCAGAAGAGCCCCCTTGCACGCTTCTACAAAATGCATCTGAACCTCCTGAGATGAACTGAAGATCGATTGTACCCAAACCAGAGTGTGCCACAGGGTGACAGCAGAAGGGAGATGGGTGTTCATCTTCAGAGTTCACAGTCAAGCTTGCAGATTCGTGTGTGGCAACTAAAGATCAGTCATGAAAACAGGAACAGAAGGGAGAAAGGCAGAGTTGGTGCATTATTTCTGTTGCAGCAGAAGCTCATGGTTGAGTTTTGGGTGCAGGGAAGCTGTGGTACTGCCTGAGCCTTGCGGGAGAAGGCTAGTGCCCCAACCAAGGAGATGAAACAATGAGTAGGACAAAATATATGTAATTATTTCCTCCTTCACTGTCAGGAAACCGATTACAGACAGAGTTCTTGTTGGATAGTGTCTTGCAGATTTGATGAATGTGTTTGCTGTACCTGTAGATTAATTTTCATAAGCAATGTTAGTACGCTTATCTTCTTTGAGCGGTTCTGGAATATGTCTCTTGAAAAGATAGTATTACATTTGCATAGTCAGCAAAAAATAAAAGGTACGTAAGCATATCAACAGTTTTCATTGGTGGAGAAGTTGATGCGTTGAAGTGTGATGGGCTTTACAGAGCACGCCCAGTGCTGGGGGATCTTTTACTGTCATCCGTGTAGGCTACTTCAAAATGTCTGCTGTGAAGCTGGGATGACACATGGCTTTATTTCTGCGTGTGAATTCTGCTTGCTTGGGCTGTTTAAGGTTCTAGGGCAATTAAGAACTAAGTGCAGTTAAAAATGATTTGAAAGAATTTCTAGCATATTCTAGACCTAAACTAGTTCATTAGTTCCAGCACTCATGCTAAAATAAAACAGCAAAAAAAAAAGTGTTTATAATCTTTGGGGCTTTTTTTTTTTTCATTTTTGGAGATTAAGATTGTGTTGTATAAATCATTGGTGTAATTTTCAGCATGAAAAGTAAAGGACTTTATAATAGGTGTGTTTCTTGCCATGCATGATGGGTTTTGTTCTTGGATTTAGCAGTACAGGCTATGGGTTTGGAAGAGCTCCTCCTGTGGGTTTCTCACCACCCTCCATTGTTTGGGTCCCGTGTTCCACAGGGCTCAGCCCTCACATCCACACCCAGCCATGTTCTTCTGGTCTTTTTGAGGCGTTTTCACTTTTCACAACCCAGTTCCTTCCAGGAGGTTGGCTAGAGCCTGCGATATGACTGTCCTACATCCCTTCCATTTTGAAGAGGCCACCTCCCACTTGAATTCCCGGTGTTCCTAGTTTGGGAGGTGCATGACACCCTGCAGCAAGCTCCGTGTTCTCCATATCACAAGTGTCACCCATTCTTGGGCTGGGCTTCCCCTCATCGTTACAAGTATAATTTTAACCTGGTACATCACAATTTTAAGCTGGCACATCACAATTTTGTTTTATAGCTGTCCATGCATGACGCAGAGACAATATCTCTGCAGCTTTGACTGCCGAAAGGCCATCATGTACGTGCATCCCACAAAGCATATCCAATCTCTGCCTCTGTTGATAGCTTCAGGGCAAAGATTTTTCTTTTGTATGGAGTTTGTTGTTTTTTGTTTTTTGTTTTTTTAATTTACTGATCCCACTTACTGCCAAATCTAGTGTGAGGAAATTAGGTTTAAAATTGTTCATATACTGAGGGAATTTTGTACGCAGGCTGATTGGGAGGGTGGAAATGGGCTACTCTGCTAAATCTGTAAATGTTATTTAATAAATTTTCAATAAAATTGGATATACAAGGGAAAGATTTATTGTTGTCCAACAGCATCAGAAGAAACCTTTGACTCCAGACTGTACAATGCAATTTTTGGAAGACGTTAAAATCACACTTGTATTTTGATTGAAGAACTAATGATTCTGATTTTTTTCTTAGCTTAAGTTGAACCATGTCTTCTTTTCTGTGTGGTTTTTTTTTTTTTTTTCCAGACTGCTGCGGGAACAGTGGATCAGAGCCAAATACGAACGAAAAGAGTTCATTCACAGTGAGAAGCAGGAGCCTTATTCTGCAGGTAGTGAAAGACACTTTTGGCAGATAAGTTTTTTGATGTCCGGCACCTTCCATTCCTTTTGTCTCTGTTTATATTGTCTTTATTTTGATTATTGTTCATATGTCACTGAGTAGGAGGAGAAAGTGTGGTCTTTTGTGAAAGATTTCTCCTGCCATTCCCTGTATTTGATTTGGAATATTGGGAATTTTGATACCTGATGGAAATAAATGAGTTATCAAGAGTCTTTCTATGGACTTCCATGGGCTGTTCACCAACAGCAAGTCAGATGAGTGAGTTCATTTCTGACAGCAGGAAGCAGGAAGCTGGATTGAAATGGAGATATGGGTGTTTGTCTCAACAAGGTGACTTCTGCTATGGATTATCATTGTGGTTTGGTTAATGAGTGTGCCAGGTCCTCCACTCTTCCCAAATGTCTGTTAATGTCTTTCCACAATACTTCAAGTGTCATCGGTGGGACTTGGTCTCCTTGTAGTATAATAAATGCAGGGTGTTTTGCAATTGCTGAGACCCAGCACATGTGACAGAGCTCGTTGCAGCACTCCCAGCACAGTGGGCAGAGTGGTGATGGCCTTGCAAAGGGGTGGATTAGTGGAGCAGTGGATCGGATGATTTTCTTGCAGAAAGGCAGGATTTGAAGAGGAGACACAGGGCTTGACCGTGTTCGTTGGGTGTCTGCACCAGCATAAGGACTGGCATGAAAGTGCATTAAATTATCTGAGTATTTCTTTGCCATATGTAAGTGGCGTTTAATTTATTCAACATATTAAGTAGTTGACACCAGCTATGTGCCTGGATGACTCTGGGATAATTTGATTAGCAAAGAGTGTGTTACAGATGAAAGGTTAAAATATTATTTTCTTGCTGCTTTTGAAGACAAATAATAAGCAGGTAGCACCAGCAGTTTGCTGTTATTAAAACCACAATTAAAGTCTTATCTCATATATTCTCGATTTATGTTTAGAGCATTTCTGCTCTGCTGTTTTGTGTACATGGAAGCATGCACATAGTGTGTGGGGGGTATCCATATTCATGTATAGTACATTGTGTGCATTTTTATTTTAGATTTTCAAAGCGATCTGCTGGAGTTGGACGTGTTCTGTTAACAATAAATAGTTTGATTTCTTAGATAATTTTGAAATATATATGCCAACATCTGTATAATGTTCAACCAGGAATAATGTTTCCAATTTATATTGTGCAGCTTCTGGATATAAAAGCTCGGGTTCAAACGGGTACTTCAGGCAAATGCATAATTTTAAGCACATGATTAGTCCCTTTGGCTCCAAGAAGAGCATGTACCTGGTTAAAGTGAAGTGGGCGCTTCAGTGCTGTGTGGGAAGAAGGGCAGCGTGTTCGGAGCTTTCTGAAGTGTATTATAGGGGGAGTTCAAACGGGAATTTATTTTAGCAGCATATTTTGTAGGTGTTCTTCAGTAATGTGGCTGCATAATATTTAGCTGCATGGTGAAGAGATAGGGTTTTCTCCCCTTCCTTTGAAGTTCAAAAGCCATAAAATGCAGAATAGAAGAGAACGGGGTAAGCCACTTAAAAGTGCTCTCTGGAGGGGAAGGGATGGGAGGATGGTGGGCGTCTTGTAGGGTCTGTATGAGTGGTTTCAGGTTGTATATTGCCTTTGAGAACCATACCACTTTAAAATCCAGCATTGGAGCTGTGTAAATGACCTGTGCAAGCAGGATGTCATTTGTTGATTCTTCTGGACAGTAAATTCAAAGGGGACCTTTGGCCAGGTGGTTCCTTGTTAGGATGACCAGGTTGGTGTTACAACAGAACAAAACTGGGAACACACACTAAACTTCCAGTAACAATTTTTTCCTTCTGTTCAACTGTAACAGCCCCTGGGTGAGGTTGCACACCCGTACTTCACCCCATACCTGCCAAACGGTGCTCGCTTTTCTGGACTGTGATGTAACTTGGTTGATGATGTTTTCAGCTCTTGGGCTGTTATGCCGGGAGCTGGTTGTTTCCCAGAGCTATAGTTTGAGAAGGGAGTCCAGGGAAAATCGTGTGTCCTGTTGGAAAGCAGCATGCTGTAGATCACAGAATCATTTAGGTTGGAAAAGACCCTTAAGATCATTGAGTCTGACTATTCACCTAACACCACTAAGCAATGTCCCTAACAGAGATTTTCCCGTGCGCGTGGGGGCAATTCTTGTATCGTTCAGGTGAAATGGGTTTATTTCGTCATTGTGTCGTACACAGTGCTGGACCACCAGTTTGCCATCAAAGCTGGCCTGAACCATGCAGTCCATGAGTCCTCCAAGACAGACTGAAGCCTGGTACTTGCAGAAGCAGCTCAGCTCCCCCACACATCCTGGCTCTGCCCTTCTCGCTGCTTGCAGGGGTCGATACAGTTTAGTGGCCGCACCAGCGGCTGGGAGGATGCACCCTGCATGGGGTGGACTTCCTCTGCCTGATTAAGCTGGGCTTAGTACGGCTGGGAACTGCAAAAGATCTGGGCTGTTGCCTTCCACTAGTGACCTCCTGAACTGCCCGTGAACACACTGAGGTGGGGCCACCACAAGGACGCCCTCCTGCCCACCCCATATCCAGTTTGTGTTTCACTTGAATGTGTGTATATCTCTTTTTCTTTCTAATACTGTCTTAGACCGTTTTTTCTCACCATTCTGAATTCCCTGGAGGGGTGTTAGATTACCAGTTTCTAAGCATGAAACATTTTGTTGCTAATAGAGACGTCGGTATCCATTTTCTCATGTTTGTTGGAAGTTTTAATTCCATTTTCCAATCCCAGGGGCAATTTTGCATTCTGATATTTGTTCAATAATTGCATTAAAAAAAAAAAAAAACACAAGAAAATGCTATCTTTGAATAGTTTTGAGCAACATCCTTTCCAGGCAGCCTGACGGAGCCCTGGTCAGAAATTCAGCGTTTTTCAGAGAATCCTTTGGGGAGAGACTGTCTGGAGCCTGTAGATGCCAAGCAGAAGCTATCACAGCTGAACTGACAGACTTGGGAGGAATGAGTCTCAGGACTGGAGTGTCAGATGTGCAGGTCAGAGCTGAGACAGACGTGCAGGGAAGCCTGGCAGGAGGATGCGGCAAACTCTTCAGCTGCTGGTGAGGAGTATAAATAAGAGGCAGCGTGGGATGCGAAGGCAACAGCTGCCCCAAAAGGTCTTGTGTAGCCCCTGAACTGATGGGAAACATCTGCCTCATGAGATACAGGAGAGCTGTGGATGTAGCCATGGGTTTTGGTCCTGTTATACATGTAGTCACAGCCACTCACCCTTGGTAGGCAACTGTGGTGGAAATTTCTGTAAGGGGATTTTTAGAGTTTCTTGCTCCCCCAGGAAGCCTTAGAGCACAAGCCCGTGAGCTATTGACAGCTTTCAGCTCCCCTGCCCCAGTTAGTTTTTCAGACTCTGATGGTTTCATTCCTCCGAACGAGCCGTCGTTAACGACTGTATCAGCGCCATTGATTTCGGTGTGAGGAGTCGGTTGGAGTTCAGATAGTGCAGGGAGATTAATAAAACAGCGATTAAATGCTTTGGTGATCCGCTATCGATTCTTGGATACACCCTTTTATACATTTGAGCTCTTAATTCAGCTGGAGCATGAGAGCTAAATAATTTGTTTGCCCTAGCCAGACTTTATGAAGCAAAACTTCATCTACAGCCCCGCAATCCCTATTAACACCATGGTCCGTGTCCCTTCCGCTAGCAATGCCTTTGTTGCACAACAGCACAGAATAATACCAGTTTTAAGACCCTCACATTAACATGTTTCAGGTTGGCTTTATCCCTTCTGATAAATGAACTGGCTAAATTACTGTCAGTCTCCAGCTAATTATCCCTTTTAATGGAGTTTAATGGGACATGGGTACTGAACTCTAGAAACAGAGAATGGTGGTAATTGCCATCACAGTCTGGATCTGGATCTCAAAGCAACTGAAAGGTTTGATAATTTAAAAAAGATTTTCATCAATTTTAAAAAGCTTGGATGTTTTTCCCCCGCTACTGATACGCAGCAGTAATGGCACTGCTTCCCAAAAGTCATGCTGACAGTCAATTCATTTGGGTGCTTTTGATTCTTCTAAATGAAATGTATTTATTTTAACTAAGGGAGATGTGGAGGAAGCAAAAAGGAACGGCGTTTGCAGGGCTGGAGCACTGTAATATTGCAAACTGGTCGAGGTGCAGCTGCTGTAATGCATCTCAGGCCATGGATGAGAGAACGGGATGTGCGCGTGGCCAAGGCAGCACAAAAGGGAGTTGTCTGCTCCTGTGAGCTTGGCTTTGGCTCCTGATGGACCCATCTCGTTACCGCCGGGATGCTGGGAGGGATCGGTGCCCTGGGATGAGCTGAAGCCCAGCCTGGGAGGAGTTGTGGGCAGGGATAACACATCTTTGGGTCTTTGCTTCAACAGTAGCGAATTAAGTGGGAGAGCTCTTAACACCGGGCGTTTAATCTCTTAATGCTTGTCAGGAAAAATGGCTTAACGTCACTGTTATGACCGTGAAAGCACCTGTCCATGGGATGGAAGTGACTGGTGCAGTCGGAGAGGGCTAATGGGAATCTCCAGCAACAGACAGATGCTGTGCAAAAGCAGTTACTGCCCTGTCCTTGGACAGCAATGACTTGTGTATAAGCTCTTAGACCATGGTTAGATGCTTTCCAGCAAGGGATGGAGTAAACTGGGCACAAATATCAACTTTGAGTGCAGCTTTCTGCAACTTTGCCATGAATGCTGCCTTCTTGTGTTTCCTGTGAATAGGCCGGTAAATCTTATTGCTGTTAATTGATCCGACGGATCAGTGGAGGAGCAGTCAGGAGCAGGAGAAGATTCACAGCAGGGCATGGCCAATGAAAAGTGCTGCCACCAGCTCTGCACACCAGTACGATTCCCCTGCAGCAGGACTGGGGACCAGGGCTTTTCCCTCGCTCACGGCAGATGCTGTGGCATGTCTTGCCTGTTGAGACACTTGATTCCCAAAGGCATTCACTTGGGGAATGCATCACTTGCAAGGGAGAAGGATAATAAATGCCAGCAAGCATCACTGCTTTCATCCTTTAGTACTGGGAGGTTGCAGATTACTTGGCTTCTGTGTTATTTTGTATTTGTCTGCAAATATGACGGCAAAATAAATTACGAGACGTGAAAGAAATGCCCTAAAATAGTAAAATCTGTTAATATGCACTTTCCATTCCATGTGGCTCTTGCATAATTTGGGCAGCAGTCTGAATTAATTTTCCCCTGCACTTGCGTGGTTGGAAGGAGCTCTGACTGCAGAGCACTAGAGAGAACGCATGGGATGTAAATACATTCTTTCTCGGAGTGAGGAAGACACCCTTATTAGTTCAGTCTGACCTGCGGTGATGTAATGCAGTTTATTTTGAGCCCGATCAGACAAAGCGGTGAGCAGCGTCACAGTTAAAACTCAATTATTTTAACTGTGGCAGACCTCATCCTCTGCTGTTCCTTACCCCATTTCAGCTAGCTAGCAGGGAGCTACGAGTGTCAGAGCAACACTGGCCCTGCCTGTGGCTTTTTTGGTTTTTTGGCATTTGGTTTCTTTTTTTTTTTTTAAATTATTTTTTTTTTTACACGCTGCTGAATTACAGGGCTGAGCAGCATCTGGAGAACAAACCAATGCTAACGGCAACCGAAAAGGGCACAGGTTTTATTGCGCATCAGCCCAAAGCACCGGAGAGGAGTCTCCAAGCAACCGGAGCAAAGAAATAAAGCATCGGCTGAGGGCCTCTGGTGTCATTTGCTAAGATGTTAACACACATGGTCTTTAAGGAGATGTTCATGCAGAAGGGAGTGCGAAGCCCTGCGTGAACCAGCGCCGTCCCCTTTGCTCTGCAAACACACGCAGTGAGGGCTGGCAGTGGACGAGGCACTGGGGGAGAGGAGATTGGGTTGTGTGGTGAGGGTGGGACGATGGGTGTGTGGAGCAGGCAGGGTCTTCTGAGCTGTGGTTGTCGGCAAAAAGAGAGGATGAGAGCGCAGGGGGAAGGGAGGAGATGGGAGACCACAGGGGCACAGCTGCTCAGGACTGCCGCAAAGGGAAGGGGATCAGGAATTTCCCCGCAAAATGTTTTTTCCCTTTTTCATCAGAAATTTTTTCAGGAAATGACTAACTTTAGTGAATTCACAGATTCAAAATGCAATTCAAGAATTAACAAACTTATTATTTGCCCACTTTTCATTTGTGGAGGAGGAAAAAAGTATGTAGAAAATTTCCGAAGATGAAATTGCTGACATGAGAGTTGTCAGTCTAATAATTTTATTTCTGAATTGCGATACGTTGAGAGTTTCTGAGGGGTTGACTTATTTCTGTTATATTCTTTCCTCTCTTGGGGAAAACATCCCCTCTTCTTCAGCCAGTAGCACTCCCTCCTCCCAGAGGGCTTTGGAGGGGACGAGGGCTGTGTCCTGGGGAGATGGGCATGGACAGGGCTCAGTTCCTTTGTGCTACAGCCTGCTCTGATGGGATGTGGTGCTGAGGATGGGTACTCATCAGCCAGGACCAGAGGAGGTGAGAGCCCATCCCAACCCTGCGGGGATGCGGTGGTGCTGTGATGCTGGGAGGGTCGGTCTTGGGAAAGACTGGAAGCATATCTCCCATCGCTGGCTTTGGGGATGGTGGCTCTCTGCCTTAGGAAAACTAGGACTTTTACCCAATGTATTTGGTAATGCAGCTGTTTTGAGCAGCCTAAAAGAGTCTGTAGAACGATCACCAGTTAAATGCTGTGCTTTGGAGCTAGCAGAGCCTGCTGTGTGTCTGGTGTGGGATCGCATCCCCAGACCCTGTGAGAGGAGGGGGGTCCTTGCTGGGCCCGCGGGCTCAGGGGAACAGGGCATCTGTGCAGTCAGCAAGATTTTTTTTTTATGCTGCAAACTGCTGGGAATAACACAGTGAAAGAGAGCGTGCTGCTGAAAGGAGAGGCGTTTTCTCCAGCATCCTTCCACATACACGTCATTGCCTCTGCCAATAAATCACTGCCCTGCAATACAGCCTTCTCGGGCTTGGCTGCGGCTCCCTCATGGGGAAGGATGGTTGAAGCGAAACAGAATTTGATGCTGGTGAAAAGACTTAAAGAAAGAGACATCTGCAGAGTCTCAGTTCAGGGCCCTGTAGTGGTATCAAGGTTGTGGCAGCAGGTTGTTCCCAGATTTGGGCTTCCGTGAAAAGCACAAGAGAGGCAAAGCTGGTCTTGTTGTGGGTTGTTTTTTTTTTTTTTTCCTGCACTATTTCTGCGTTGGCTGGTGTGAATCTGCATTGCTCTGTCGACGCAGGTGGGGTTTTATGCTGTCTGAAACCCTTGACGCGGGAGACCGCATCCTCCCGTTGGACCTGCTCCGTGGTCAGAGCATCACGCCATGGGTAGTGACGTGCCCTTCCTCGCGCGAGCCCTGACAGCGTCTGATGAAATGGTGCTGTGAGAACAACTCGATACAGATCACACAAAGCTGTTGTGTGAAACGGTCTCCTTGCAGGCGGGGAGAAGTGCCATAGGTGCTTCCTGTAGCATCTTTAACTGCTGATGAGACAAGCTCATTAAGTAAAATAGTCGAACTGAAACTCTATTCTTGCAAAGGCATTATCAGCTACATCAAGAGCCACTTTTAGTACTGGGGATGACTTGAGCCAGCTAATGTGTGTGGTCAGGATGGTAGCCAGCTGCCACCTCAGCTTCTCTCACACAGACCAGCATGAAGGTTATTTCGTCACCGTTTTTTCCCCAAATGCAACCCACATCCGTGGCTGATGTTCCTGTTTATATTTCCACCGCGTCCAGGGAAGTTCTCCTGGCTTTTCCCAGGTGAAGATCTGTGGGGGGTCAAGGTGATGCTGTGCTAAGCACTGGACAAACGCAAAGCCGGATGGCAGCGCAGTTGAGTGTAAGGTAAGAGCAGGTGGATGCCGGCCCCTCGGAGAAAAAAGAGGCAGCACCCCTCTACAGGGGTGCTTCTGCAAAAACAAGGGGTGAGGCTGACTTTTAAGCAGGTAAATTATCCCATTCTCTATAAGCAAGAAAGAGCAGAGTGTTTAGCAGCTACAGGGAGTTACATCTGGCTGAAATTGTCTGAGATGCTGAAAAGCCAGAGGGGGAGATGGGCAGATGGGAGATGGTTCCTTAGGAAACGGAGCTCCCGAGAGCAGAAAGGGAATCTGCCTGATGAAAGCAGCCATTTCTAAGCTTACCAGCAGTAACTCGCTGGGCTTTGGCCAGGCACCTGGCTCCCTCCTGGACAGCAGCGCTGTGCGTGCCCTGGGGTGTGCCAGTGCGAGAGCATCCCGCTGCCTTTCGAGGGGCGGGGGGCGTTCGGCTGGTTTGGGTTTGGTGTGTGTCTGAAATAACCTGCTATCGTTTCCATGCTGTGCTGAACACCGTGGCTGCCGGTGCGAGGGCGGGTGTACCTGGCCGTGGCACGGGGCAAAGCACCCCCTCTCTTCTGTGACCTGCCGCAGTATAGAAATGCTTTAGCTTTTTTTTTTTTTTTCTTCCTTTTTTCTTCCCTCTCCCTTCCTCCAGCCCGCTCTGCGCTTACAACATCTCCTCGTGATAAAAATAGCCGTTGGTGTCAACACGGGGCCGAGCGGAGCGGCCGAGGCTCTGCCTGCCCTTTGTTCGAGGGGCTGGGGCGCAAACCCAGGGGCAGCTCCGGCCAACGCTCGGTCCCGCGACCGGCTTCGCAATAGCAGCTTGGGGCGGTCTGTAACTGGGCCGTAAGCACTTCGTTAAGAAATACCAGTTTCTAATCTTTGCTACCTGTTCAGTCTTCTGAGCAGCAGAGAAATCTCCACAATAGTTTGTTTTAATGTACCCAAAGCCTTCCCCAAAACCTAGTGATGGCCGTGGAGGCATTTCTGGTGACAGCAGTGAGATCTGAAATGTCACTCTATAAAGGTTATTTTACATTAGACTCTGAATACCAGGATAAAAGTTTTAGAGCCACATAATGCTGCAAAACTATAGGTTGCCCTTAAAGCCCAGCCTGCATTATGTGTCCATAAAGTGAATAGTGCCATGCAAATGAAGAGTTTATTTTCCCCTCGTTCTGTTTTTTTCGCTGGCAAGTTCCCCCTAATGCCAGTAACTTGCCCCTTGATTTACGCTATATATAGAAATTTAGAAAAAGCCTGATTGTAACTGGCCCTTCTGACATTTTTTGAGTTGAACTTCTGAAAACACTGGCTGCGCCTGTAATCTCAGTCCAAAGATCTGAGTTTTTCAGGAGTTTCTGTGAGTGTAAAACTCTATTTAACCTCAAGGCACACGTGGCTGATGGGCAAACAGAGCTGTCAAAAGCTTTGGCAGGCATTGATCTTGGTCTGTAGAGAGGCATTTTCAATACAAAGAAATCAGTTAATTTATTTCTACTTATTAGCCTCAAAGAGGAGTTGCTGCTTTGCTCCGACTTTATAACATCATGTTATCTGACGCTAGATGTAAAATGGATTAAATCCTCTTTTGATGCTTGAAAGGCTCAAGAATTAGAGCTGGGCTTTGAGAGAAACTCCGTCATTTTCTGCTGCTGTCCCTCTTTGATGGGAAGTGCGTGTTGCCGTGATGCAGGGGTGCAGCATGTGTCGGGAAGATGCGATTGTCGCGAGACCTGCGGAGCATCCCTCGCTGTGAGGTGCTTTTTGGTGCTGCCGTCTCTGCCCCTCTCTCCCATTGCTGTTAGCAGATCCCTCATAGACCTAGAGATGGAAATTAAAAAATAGTAGTAGTGTGGCTAAAAAGCAGCAAAAATCAGGGTAGCCTGGTATTTTGTTATAAATTCATCTAGACTTTTGTGAAGCAGAGATTTGGAGATGAATGAGGAGATGTTTTGTGGTAGGAAGTCGTGACCCCGGTTGCCTGCAGTTTGTGCTGGTGCTTGGTGTGTGCGCTAGGATTGCATCACTGGTGCCTTCTGTTAAATCATTATTTCCAGTAAATTCCCAGTACCCAGTTCCAGTATTTGGCCGAACCAGAGCACCAGGTTTGACTCTTACTGGATTTCAGCAAAATTGCGTCAGAAATCTCCGCGCTTGATCCTGCCCTTGTCTGTAAGATCTTGGCTGCTTGGTCCCAAAGTCTGGCTGCATTTTCACTCTCCCCAGCTTGAAACCACGAGTAATTCCTCTGCTTGGCACTGATACTCCCTTACCGTTTGTGTTTGCACCCTGGGGGAGTAAAATGCTTCTGCATTTCAGGGGTGCAGAAGAGCATCATGTGCAGATTGCATCCAGTGCTCTGGGTGCAGATGTTCCAAAAAAAAGCGGCTGTAATCAGAGAGCATTTAGCAGAGGGCTGGGTGTGCGAGTGTCCAGATGGAAATTGCAAACCCTGCAGTTCTCCCAACCCAGTATCGAGGTTACTGGAGGCTGATGAGCTGTTGTCAGGAGGGGGTTAAAACATGAGCATCCCTCCAGTCAGCAACCTTGCCGGGCACAGAACCTTCTTCTCATGCTGCCACAGAGAGGGCTTCTGTTCTCCTGGCACTGACATCAGCCGCCGGCCGGGACGTGAGTCACGCTGGGAGCCAGGCTCGGTGGGCGCTGGTCCCTGGACGCTGCCTCCCTGCACCCCAGAGTGGGCTCTCCTGCGGCCGGGGAGAGCTGCCAGACATCTCACTTACCATCAGGATGGAGCCTTTTTGGAGCTCCTGGGTTAAATGCTGCTTGATGTGCCTGGCTCAGTGGTGTGAGGTCTGACATCTGCACCCATGGATTTTGGGTACCGAAAAGGGAGACTAAGGGCTGGGGTTCTTCTCCCCCCCAAATTTTTATATAATGGGGAGGAATAGTTTAAGCTGAAAGGCTCTGGAAAAAAAAATGACATGGATGAAGGAAGAAACTCTCTGGAAAAGTACGTTCAGCTGAAGCAGACAGTGCTCTGTGCTGATGCTCAGTCTCCTTTTCATGTCTTTCCAGTACAATCCTGCATTTAACATTACACCCTTCCCTGTCAGGACTTGCTCCAAGAAACCTTTCCCCATCCTCTCCTCAGAGGTTTGAGGGCAATGTAGTCATTGCTTTAAAACAAACGGCTACTTCTTTTCCTTCTTCCTCGGCGTGCCCTGACACCACTCTCGCAGGAAGCAGGCGGAGGGGGTGACGCTGTGCAGGTCACCGCTCCTGCTCTCTGCAGCCTCATCCGGAGCACAGCGAAAACTCGCGCAACAGCCTGTCTCCAGGGTGAATAAATATTGAACCAAATTGCCTTGGAAGGGAAGGGATCCCTGTGAAAAAAATCTGCTCAAGAGAACAGCAGTAGATGTAATCCCCAGCCGGACTCACGGCATCCACCGCGGTGTCGGCAGCGAGTCCAGGCGAGGTGGTGGAGAAAACGGATCCTCCTGGAGAGCGGGGTGGTGGAGAAAACGGATCCTCCTGGAGAGCGGGGTGGTGGAGAAAACGGATCCTCCTGGAGAGCAGCCTGCAGCGGGTCCTGCTCAGCCCTCGCTCCGTGTAGCGACTCGGCAGTACAAATGATTTAAACATCAAACATGGACTTTACTGCGGTGAAGACAAGGCGCATCAAAGAGCTGTTTAGCAAACAAAAATAAGGAGAAGGATGCAAGGGGAGATCACAGTCTGTTTGTCTTATTATTTTTGTCTCCTGCAAGGGGAGTAGGCCTGTGGCAGGGACCCACGTGTGGCATCGGTCTCGTGCCAGGATGCACTGACGTTTCAGTAGGATGGGCATTGTTTGACCAGGACCCGGAGCAGCCTTTCAGCACCATCCCATAGTGTTTGGAAGTGCAGATTCAGACTCAGTGCGGCCCCTCCAAAAGAGCAGCACCGCCTCGTGAGGCTCTGTTAAAATCAGAGGAAGATGCTGCTTCATTTCCCAGCCCTTCTAAGGAGACACTGCACAGTCAGCACCAGAAGATAAAGGAAAAGGCTCCAAAGGCAGAAGCTTTTTGTTTGGAGATAACTTTGATGCATTTTTTTTTTCTACCTGTCTGGGCCATGGCAAGAGGCCAGCAGCTGCTGCTGCACTCTCCAGGAAATTCGTGAGCATTGCAGTGACCCCGTGATGGGGTGGAGAGAAATCAATATGCCTCTTATAGATAGCTGCTGTAGGAAGAAAAGCATCTAGCAAAGAGAAATATGCTGATGTCTTCAGCTCCCCTAAAGCAGAAATGCGTTTAGGCAGCCAAAAATTGCAAGCGAGGGCTTGTGGGTCTGAGCTGGAGAGATGGAGAAGTGGTTGGCCAAGCAAGGCGTTGGCAGCCGGCTCCAGCAAGGGGGTAGCATCACCATGAGCTAAAGCTGGATGTTCACAGCTAGTGTGGGATCCAGCTGTAATTTTAACAGCTGGTTCTGTCAAGCTGCCTTCAGCGTTGCTCTTATCCAAGCTTCTATAATTAGCCAAAGAGCAGCAGCTCTCGTGTGAAAAGAAAAGCAGCAGCGATGCTCGTTGCAGGGGAAGCAGAGCGGCGTGGGACTGAGCCTTACTGAAAGGGAAAAGGTCTGGCCCATGAAATTTTAAATAGTTGAGGTTTGGTCTTTTTTTTTTTTTTCCATCTAAGCACTTTGTGCAAAATGTTTGGTTAGCTTTTTTCCCCCCTCAGAAAAGCACACCTAAGAACCATTGTTTCATTTTGCATCAACCTTAACAGAAATATTTACATTTGTCAACTCAAATCCAAACCGTTTTGTTTGTGGTCAGTCTGAGGTCAATTCTATTTGCTGAACTCATACAGTTTCTCATGGGCAAGATGGTCTGAGACCCTCCGGCCCCCAGATTCCCTTGGTGGCTGAATGCACTGCCTGCGTTTTGGGATGTGCTCTGGATGCTCCCCGGAGATGCCCTGAGCTGTGGGTGCCCCTGGGAGAGTCAGGCCACCCGGTGAGTGTAGGCTGTAAGATCAATAAGTGTGTGAAACCCCCCAATTATAATTAGCATGAGTTGTCACTCCTGTCCTTGAGCTTTCCCTATTTGAGGTCAAACAGCTTGAAATACTGTATTTTGATATTGCTCAGGCTACCTGTTCCTGTAACCTTGGGTTCTTACAGTCAATAAGTGGATCTATACTAACTGGAGAGAGCTAAATAGAAGTATCAGGCTGATTCTCCACGTTTTTGAGGGAACCATCTCTTTCTGTTTCTGATGGATAGTGAAGGTAGCTTTTTGGTGTCCTGGGTCTCCCAGTGTTTCGCAGTGGTTTTTTACTGCCCAATTCATGTTCCCTGTGTAGTGACACAGGACCAAAAGGCTGGAGCATCTTTCTTTTGCTAATGAGAAGGGAGTAACTAGGAAGCAATATGATAACAAAGTGCATGGAAAAGGCTGATTTCATGGCAGCTCGTCCTAGCTTCGTTAATTTTCTGTTACAGAAAGATCCATTCTACATTGGAGACCTGCACAGGGCTGGGCAGTTTCTGTCTCTCACCAGATAAAGAACATTTTTCAGAGTGATGTCATGTCTTTTTCTGGAGTTTTCCAAAGATGTGGTTGAGCCTTAGATCAACTTTGACTGAGAAGCGTGAGTGTTCGCTGGTGCTCCTTCCTGACCAGCACCAGTCCACCTCCTTCTGCATTTTCCACTTGAAAATCTCTGATGCAGCAGTGAAGTCTGCAGCAGTGGAGTTGTCCATACTCCACCTCTTGGATGCTTACAGTGAAGTGGGACCGAGAGATGCCACCCCAGCTGGCTAAATAGGACTGGTTTAAAAAATATTGCTGCAGTAGAGGTGCAGACAGAGCAGCTGCCTCGGTGAGCCAAGTCCTTTCTCCTAACCAGGGCAGCCCTCGAGGGAAGCAGTTGTGTGGTGCGTCAGGAAGGAGCAGTATATCCCCAAAATACCTAAAAGACAAGGAGACTGCTCAGCGGGGAGCAGATGTCAAACTTTGACGCGTTGCAGAGGCTGGAAGAAGAAATTTTAGGATAGCAAAGTCAATGGGAGTTTTGGCCAGTGATTTGGGACAGAATTTAGCCTTGATTTATATAATTATAGGAGTTCAGAAAGCAGGATTGCCCTGCTCCAGTGGATGAGGGGTGATACTTTTGGAAAAACCAAGGTATGCAGATGTCCTTGTGCAATCTGGAGGTTTTGGCCGCGCTGCTGAATGCCCCTCCCTCAATAGCACAGCTGCCGGAGCATCCTGCATGAGATGGTTGCTGGGACAGCTGTAAAACCAGCAGCCAGGAGAGAAATGAGCCCTCAATTAAAAAAATTCTCCTCTCCCCTGCATAAAGCAGTAGCTTTTGACTGTAAATGTGTCGAATACTCAATAATAGATGATCAGGAGCCGTTAGCACCGCAGCAGATGTGCTCGAAGCCATTTGGATTTCTCTTCAAAGCAAACAAAGAGGAATGTTATGTGCGTGCGAGGATGGGTTTCTGTGATTTATGGTTGTACAGCAATGCTGCCTACGTGGGGGGAATGCTTTAATCTGGGATGCCCTGGAGAGAGTGTCCTAAACCCGTCTGAAGTCAGCGGTGAACTTCTCTGCTGACTTCTGTAAAGCTCTATTGGGGGATTAAATTAATCTCATCCTGGCTTGGATTGATCTCTGCAAGCAGATGCCCAGGCTGAGATTTTACTTACTGGTTTGGGTAAGAAACCCATTCAGGGCTTGGAGGATATTTTAGCCTGATCCCCTAGCTGTGGTTTGAGGCTCTGCAAGATGCCTGTATGAAATCCAGACCTTCAGATGGTTCCCGGTGCTTTGCAGTGGTGTTGAGCCGAAACCTCAGCAGCCCGTAGGTTGGCATAGCCCATCTGCAGTGTGTGTGGAGGGCGAAAAGGCTCCTCGTCCCCAAGGCTTTTGTGCTCTCACCTCTTTGCTTTTTGTATAAAAGTCGTTGTGGTTGTACATGAGGGTTCTCCCTCACCTTGCAGAGGTCCAGGCAGGACCAGCTTTGCGTGCAGGCAGCGTTGGGCAGGGGTGATGGGTGTGGGATGGCGGCAGTGCTTCCTTCAGGTACCGGGTGAGAAAGCTGCAGCACATCTTCCTGGGCAGCTTTTGCGCACGTAACACGCAACGGCTGCAGCAACCACTTTTTGGGATGTTTGTGTCTTGCCCAAGGAGAACCCTGGTTTCTGGTCTGGGAATGGTTTTGCTCTCAGACTTTAGCTTCTGACAGCATGCTGCTGTATGGATATTATTATGACTTAGTACTGTGTGCCTGTCCTTAAACATTTTCTTGCCCAGCTTCCAGCTAAATCAGGCTTCAAGTGCATTCAGTGCTGGTAAATGGGATGAACATCGCACTGGGAACTGCTCAGCTTTCATCTGCCTCTTTATAATAACAGACTGCCTTCAGAAGATCAAAACCTGAAGGTTATTTACCTGTAACTGGATTTTTTCTCTGAGCAGCCAGCAGCTCTCAGGTGGGTGTGTGGGGATGCCACTTGAAGGGGAAGCATTTGATTTCCAAGTAAAATTAGATTCCACATTCAGTTCTCAGTAACGGAAGCACAAGACTTCCAGTAAAGACATTTTCTGTGGCAAGGGGTTTTAATGTCTCCTAGCAGATGCAATTGAATTGCTCTGCAGCAGCCAACTATTGTCTTATCTTGAATATATAAACACTTGCTCAATAATTAAATTACCATGGAAGTTGTACTGTATTGATGGTCAATTATAAGATAAACTGATAAAAGGGAGGATGTGGCTGTGTTGCTACACCAAACCCGATATGCCTGCAGTGATCAGGTGAAGGTTTGACAATTTTATATTTTGTTATTTTCTCCTTATATTTTTTCCCACATGGTGTTTTCATAGGAGGTGAGTCCTCACTGGGAGATCAAGAATAGCTCTTTTAAAAGGAGTTCTTTCTCTGGCAAGTGTCCTTTGCCCCACCTTACCTCGCAGTCACTTGCCCGGAGGTTGTCACCTCCCGCTGCCTCCGTTTCCCACCTTTCGTCCCGCTGACAGCCTCCCCGCGCTCCGCGGAGGCACCGCGTGTGTCTCGTTTCTGCCGCGCTCAGACGGCGCAAGGGGCAACGTGATCCCATCCGAGATACCTTCTGGGAGTATGAATGGCTGTATTAATGTCTTTGTCACCTGAGAGCTACTCCGTAGGGAATCGTAACATGTGATTAAAGGAACCAGTTAAAAACAGCTTAGGAAGCTGGATTAAGTACGTGATCTCTTATTATGGCTCCTTTCAGCTGACAGCTCGGTGAAAGAAGGGGGGTCTGGATTACATGGGGAAACATCAGACCTGACGGGAGTGTTTTCTGACTGTTAGGCTTAGTGGTGTCATGTACCATTTTAATCAGATTTAAATAGTGGCAAACATCACAGGCTTAATGGATTTCAGCTTTATTATTGGGGCTTTGCTTAGAAGCAATTTGGATTTTCAGCTGTGAGCCAGCAATGTGAGTGTATTCATGATAACATTAAAAGGGACTGGAAACTCAGGGACCAACCTTGCATTTAAATACCAGATGCCTGTGTATGGGGACAGACCTCATCTTCTTTCTGTCAGCCTCAGGATCTCAATGTGTTGTTAAGCTCAGCCCTGTGTTTTTTCCATGGAGATGATGTATTTGGCTCCCAGCAGCTGGGTAGCTGAAAAAACGACGTTTCCCATTTCAAAAGTGTTGTTGCTGAAGATGAAGCAAGGTGACAATGTAGTTTTGCAGTGAACTGGAGAGTTTGTTCTCCATGCTTGGCTTCAACATTGAAGTTGTCCCACACACGATTTAAAATGATCCCAGTCCTCCGTTTTAGGGGGCATGGGTTGCTCTCCTTGACCTTCCCACGATGAGGCTTTGTCTTGATTGTGCCAATTTGGAGTGATTTGTCTAGAGGAAAAACAGTCACTGGGGACATTGACACATATTTCTGTAGAGCCTCTAAATCCAGTCTTTCTGAGTGGCTTTTTTACATTCTGGGAGAAGATGCCTTGCAAGACATTGTTGTTGAGAATAGTTTTGTAAAACACGTTTGACTTTGCTCGAAGGACTGGTAATGGGAGACAGCCTTGAACCTCCAGCACTCAGAGATTGACTAGCTAGAGCTGTCAGGGACAAAAGTTACCGTTTCATGACAGTTGGTCATTGAGGTCTATGCAACTGGTTGGTGCTGCCAGTCCTGCATGAGCAGGAAGAGGGGCAAAAGGGGACCACCAATGCTTTTCAAGTTCCCGTTAGGAGTAGCAAGTGGCATTGTTCCTTTTATCAGTAAAGGGAAATGTCTGTGTTCCTACTCTTTTGTGTTTTCTGAGCCACCTAAAACCACTAACCTAAGGTTTTAGCTTCTTCCAGCTCTGAGCTGAGCATTAGTAATGATGTTTTCCCTTAGAAGGCCAAGGAGATGCATGTTAGATCCTGGCTTTCTGTCTGATGTAGCCATTCAAGCGCTAATTGCCTTTGATTAAGTCAATCATTTACAGAGTGAGTGGGTTAATTGGGTATTGTGGAAGCAATCAGTCTAATCAGCTGCTTGCATCCATAGCTGAGGCACTACGATGCAGCAGGACAATAATTGTTTTATGAGTTCCTGGAAGGCAGCACAGGCAAACTGGATGGCAACAGGAAACCCTTCTCTGCAAAATGGCCTTTAGGAGGGGTAATTTGCATGCTAAGTGCTCATTAAGAGAGGACTGATTGATTAAGAGCTGGGAAATTTTTGCCTTTAAAATGTGTGTGCATGAGAATATGGCTGGTGTGGCTGTGGGTGCCAGGGTGTGGGCACGTAGGAGGTCTGGGGCTCCTTTGCCTGCCTGGGTCAGATGAGATCAGGATGTGTTGTCTTAGAGGAGGGTAAAGAGTTGTCTTGAGGGGGATGAAGGGAGATAGCTCCCTTCTCAGGACTGCGAGAGAGTGCAACGTGAGATGTGCCGGGCACCTGTCCTTACGTAAGGTGCACCAAGAGCTTACCTCCCAGATGTCTTCCAGGGGCGAAGAGACTGGCTTGCAGGATCACTAAACGCGTTCTCCTTTGCTCCTTGCTGAGGCTTTTATTTCCAAAGCACTGGACTGTGCTTGAGCTGTGGCAGCTCTCCGTGGCTCCTCACCTGGTCCGTGCAGGAGACCCCCTGGGATAAGGATGCCCATCTCATCTGCCTCCTCACCTGTGGATGCTGACATTTCCGATATGCCTGTATCTGCGCTGCTGAACGTGTAACCAGCAGGAAGTGTGTTTATCCAGAGATGACTGCAGAATTATTTGCAGGGAAGTTACAAGCTCCTCAGCACAGCTGCAGATGGAGGAGGGGAAAAGCAAGCTGCTGGTGCTGGGCAGCGGAGCAGGGGACCAACCTTGGCACTGCCTTACGTATGGGCATGATGAGTTTGTCTCTGGACAAACGGTGGTGGTTTCACTTCATGAGAAAATTTAGCATTCCTTTTTAATTTTTTTTTTATTGGAATGTGAATGCTTAAAAAATTCAAATTGCTGTCTTTAAAATGAAACATTACAACTCTCAGCAATCAAACCAAACAATTTACGCTGACACAGCCAAACAGGAGGTGTACAGTTCTTTCTGCAACACTACTCAAGGTCCAGTCTATAGGAAAACCCTATAAAACAGAGAAAACCTTCTCCATCCAGCCCTCTGACCATGGCCAGTGTGGTTTATTTCAGAAGAAGTTTCCTTCAGACCCTGTGTTTTAAAAGACGGCTGTGGCATCACTGTCAGCAGGGATGTCAGGGATTCACCGCTAAATGCTCCAAATAATTATACAATTCCTTAACCTCGCAGAAGAAACAGGCACATCATCTCCAGTAAGTACCTATCTCCGTTCTGGTTTAATTAGCATCTTACAATGTTAATATAGCAGACTACTCGGCTTCTGACATACGGAGAAGTGGTGATATATACCCTGCAATTTTAGCAGCAAAGTGGCGTAGTTGTATTTAAATCTTCTCCAAAGGTCTGAATTGGGGTCAAAGCACTTTGACTGTGTAGAGGAAAGAAAATCTACTTCTGTAGGTGGAGGTGCCCTGCCCAAACTCTTAGATTGCTCTTAGATTACACACATGAGTAATTTTTTTCTCCTATTTCAGCCTCCCATGCTTTGTCTTGCAGTGAGACGAGAAGGCAAGAAATGACAGAGTGATGCATTTTGGCTTGGGTATGGGGTTGGCTCTGTTGCTGTGCTCGATGTTGGATACGCTACCATGTTTCTCCTAAAAGCTTTGAACCAGACCTGGTTTTACCGCAACCCTAGAAATGTCATGGAAACAAGCAGTTCTGATACCTCTGTTTCCAGGTGAAATTGCAAAATAAAGCACCAAAGAAACTGAAGAGCAGATGTGGTTTAATTCCAAGTTTATAATGCTTTACTTAGGATGGGCAAAAGCAAAGTCCATGCATATATTTTTTTTTTCCAGGCCAGTGGATCTGACTATACTCCTTGCAGGAGGGGTTTTTTTTTCCTCTCTGAGAAGAAAGGCTGAAACTGAAAGACTAATTTTGGGTACTTCCTATAATCCGTATTCTCAGCAACCAAAAAACCCATCATTAACTAAGCACCATAACGGCTCTCTGAGGTGGGGAAGTAGCAATATCCCTCTTCTTAAAAAATGGGGAACTTGAACAAATTGCTGGCGGAAGTTGGATGGAAAGATGGTGCCTATGTCAGATTGTCTCGACAGAGAATACTCTCCCTTGCTTCATCTGCAGTGAAGAAAACTGGGCTAGATTAGAGCACCCAATGGGTCCTGCTGTGTTTAGATGCCTGGTTTGGAGGAGCTCCAGCCACCAGCTCAACAGAGCTGACACAAGGCCATGCAATGTCTTCTTTTCGGTCAATCAGCATGGTGACCCAGCTTTCTTTCCCCTGCAGAGGGGGTGATGAAGTGAGTGTGGAAGTGACAGCTCCTCATTTTATCTTGGAAACTATGTTAATGGGTCAGAAATAACCATTTGGGCTGTGTAATTTCGGGTTATATTATGTGCCATTTGTTGGCTAACTTTATCACAACTGCATAGTGGTTTTCTTTGCAAATGTCGCAGATTTGTGCCAGAACTGCCTACCAAAGCAACTGATTGGTTTTTGCTCTTGGCAGGTGGTTGAAGTGATGCAGAAAACTTGACAACAGGAGCAGTGTTGGCAATGCCAGAGTGGTATTTCTGAAGGGTGCCTGTAGGTGCTCTCCAGCAGGTCTTCACCAGGTAGTCCTTTCTGCAGTTGCGCTTGGTGGCCAGTGGTGGTCAAAAGGGATGATGGCAGGCATCCGCATCCCTCATTCTGCACCGTGGGAGAGGAAGAAAATGTGTTGGTGACACAATGCTGCATGGTCCAACACCAGCAATCAGCAAGTGTTGTAGGGGTAGCGGTTGTTTAGCTTGAGCATAAGCAGAACAGCCCTTATGAAGATCTGAATTTGGCCAGATACCTCTAAATCCTGAGCTGTTGCTAAGGTAGTGCAGCCCACAGAGACGGGGAAGAGACGGTTTAGTTCTCCAACTGCAACACAACTGCAACGCCCTCCTGCAATTTTGTTTCTCAACTCCTTCTCCAGCTGTTCTCACAATCTGTTAGATCAGGACATTGAGGACACGTCTTGCTGACATACAGTTTGCCTGGGGAACCTGGACGGGTTCATGTTGGGTTCAAGTCCGGTTCATGACGTTTTGCGCTAATCAGTGTTGACAGGGGTGCAGGCAGCAGGTTTGGGCAGAGCAGAGGAGCAGCTCTGAGGACACAGCCCTGGAGGAAGGAAGGAACGAAGAAAAAGAAAAGAAGCAAGCAAAGGATTTATGAAAATGTGTACCAAGTACAGTGAAGTTAGCAGCTGGCTTCATCAGAGCAGCCAGGAGCTCTTTTGCAGAGGCGGTTGGTCTGGGAGCAGCCGGCGTGTGAACTACGGAAAAGGGTAACAATTAGTGTTGTGTTAGAATTTTTTAATTCTTCCTTGGAGTGGATTTGCCACAAAATGTTGGAAAGAGAGGGTGAAAATGGTGAAATGTCCTTATGTAAGAGGAAAACCTAGTTTCCAGCCTGACTTTGTCACTGGCTCACAGTCCTGTCCTGGGCAGCTCCCCAAATCTCTCTGGGCTTCCCTCTCTCCATGTATAACCAGATGCCCATCTGTCTGGGGTAAGCGTTAGGAGAACTTCACAGATTGGCAATTATTTGAGATCCTCTTTGGGGAAAAGCAGAGTAATTTTATTCTTCATCCCTTAAGTGTTAAGAAAAAATCACAGAAAATGTGCTGTGGAAGGGAAGAGGTTTAGTAAGGAATGCCTGCAGCATCCTTCGCCATTCAGATGTTTGTGATGAAGCACTGGAGATGAGTGAATGGATGGACCTGCAGCCAAAACTTGTGGAGCTGAGCTGCTCTGAGGTGGAGCTGCCGAGAGCTGAGCTGTTGCCCAGTGCTCTGTGGAACTGAGCAAACCCCAGGTGGGGATTTCTGAAGAAAAAGATGGGCTTTCCTTCTGCGTCACCCTGCGTTTGCCTTTGGAGATGTCACTGCACTGCTCGTCTTGTCTCTCCTCTCTCTGGTTTGATGCTGATGTCCTTTTACCCAAACCCAGTGCTCTCCAGCCCTCTGTGAGATGTTGGTGTTCCCCAAACGACAGGTGCAGAGAGAGGCTCTGTCTCTGCCGTTGAGCGAAGTGAATAGGAATGGCTTTTGAGGTGCTCTCCTGTTGCTCCAACTGGCTTGGCATTAAAAACCAGCACCCTTGAGGAACAGAAGCTGTCTGTCCTTGGGTTTAAAGCGCACACTTTGAGAGCAAGCTGCTTAACACTTTGCCATTCGAGAGAGCAGCCAGCAAACGCCAGCCATCAGAGCCCCGCCAGCATCCCTGCCTCTCGTTAAGCAAATCTTGCATTTTATAAATGCAGCATCACCAGCATCACCTACTGCCTGTCTGTCTCCTGTCAGAGAGACGTTATTCCTATTCAGCTCTGTCGTGCGCAGCCCGCTATAGGGTACGGAACGTTTTTGCTGATGTGAGCCTGGCAGGGAGCAGCATCTGACTCTGAATCAGTCAGAGCCTTTGGCTCCCCGGCAATTAGTTCCTACCGCGGCGGTGATGCCAGTGCATCAGCCTGGGCTTTTTCCCGCGCTGTTGTTGGATGCGGCACCCTTGCCTGGGGGTCGGTGGCTTTCCTGGCTGCTTCCTCTTGCTCAGATTTTTGAATAATCCTGCTCTCTGTGCCCTCCAATGGGTCAGCCATCTCTTTTCATTAGAAAAAGCACATAGCAAGCCCATGGTTGGGATACGATTGGATTGAAGGAATGAATTAATTTCTGCTTGTGGCTTGGGGAAGTCTCTTCCAAGCTGGATGGATGGACTAGAGAAAGATCTTCAGACCTGTAATTCCCTTGGTGCATCTGGTATTGGTCCTCTGGTGTGTGTGCATACAGCTTCCAGTGCACGTGGCTGATGATGCTCCGCGTGGGGCAGAACGCTTCTCCTGCACTGGAGGGGTGCGAGGGCTCAGAGGTGGAAGGATGAGGTGGGCAGTGGCGTGGCATCGCCATCTGGCTGTGGGGTGACCAAGGGTCTGGGCTGTCCTGTCTAAGCCGGGACATGGACTCGGTTGCTGCTGGGTCTGCCTGGCTGTGGTGAGCGCCGGCAGCAGGAATGGCTGGATCTCACGGTGGGAGAGGTGCACCCTCTGCTTGGGCTGGCTCTCTCCTGTGAGCAAGCTGTAAATAACGCGCGAGGGGGGATCCCTGTGGCTCTGAAATGAAAACGCCTGTGCCGGTTCCTGGGTGGCAGCGCACACCCATTCAGAGGGGCGGGGTGAGGCCCCACACTTTGAAATACAGCTCTGCTGCAGCGTGTGCCCCGCATAGAATAAAGAAACAAAGGAAGGCCTGCTGACAGCTTTAAATATTTCCACTGCTCCCATCTACGTCAAGTTATCAGCCCATTTGCAGTCCCTCGTGCCAGCCCTTGGGTGTGCCGGTGGGATTTATGATGCGCGCTGCGGTTAGCGTTCAGCATCGGCAGCTGCACGGCTTTGCACTGCGCTCGTTTGTGGCAGCCCTCGGTGGCTCTGCCGGGCGTTCCGTCAAGTCTCTGAGGATCTGGAGAAAGGATTTGACTTGGAGTTCTGTAAGTCCAAACAGAAGAAATGGGTATTTTGACTACCAGCAAAGACATGTTTAGTGAGATGGGCAGCTTCCCTTCGGTTAGCATCTTTAGCCATTGTCGACATCACTCTTTTCTTCCCGCTCTGAGGGGAGAGGATGCTAAGGCTGGCTCAGTGGCTTTCTGAACCAAAGTGCCTTGAAGTCCATGGGAAAAACTGCAAGCATTTTCCCCCTTTTCTATGTGAAAGATATATTTGTGGCTTACTCCGATAAAGCCCTTCACACCAAACCACTTTCCCTATGTGCACACACCCTGTTTTTCACTTTTTAGCAGCATCAACAGAGGAGGACAGATCTCACCTGCCTTTCCCTTGCTACAAAAGTGTAAGTTGAGCAGCATCCCTGGCACTGGGAGCTGTGGCAGATGCTCTCTTTTTTGAGCCTGCACAGGGACACAATCTTGCTCCTCAAGTTTTCACCTGTATCGCAGCGCGGGATGCACAGTGGAAATCCCGTCGCAATGTCAGAGCAGGGACATCTGAAGCAGAAGCTGTTGGAGAAGAACAAGAGCAGAGTGAGAAGGGCAAATCTGAAGGAGGAGGCCTGTTTCGTTCATGTCTTGAGCAATCTAGCCACGCATTTTGCCAGCTTGGTTTTGAAGTCAAAGCTCTTCTCCTTTTCTTTACTCTATCTCTTTTTTTTTAATACAGCGTTTGATCCCTGATTCTCAGCAATTGCTTTCTGCTGCAGGGTACCGAGAAGGATTTCTGTGGAAGAGAGGACGTGACAACGGACAATTCTTAAGCCGAAAATTCGTGTTATCGGAGAGGGAAGGTGCACTGAAGTACTTCAACAAAAACGATGTGAGTACCTGGGCTTGCTGGATGCAGACGGGGGATCGCAGCTGTAAGAGCACCTTGGAACGAGTGATTTCCAGGCCACCGTTTTATTTATCCAGCTTTCATAAGCACTGAGTCCCCAGTCACTCCAGGACAAGGGTGCCAGGTAAAGCTCATGGCTCTCATTAGTCGGTTTTGCTCTTGGTCCACCACCACCACAGTCATGGTGAGATGCCCTAACTGGCCATTTTACACATTCCTGCTCCGTTGCCCTGTAGAGTAGATAAGGCTTTTCTTAAACCACCAACAAAGGAGTTTTTCTCAGCTCTGCATCACCCAGCTGACGTGGGTTTCATATTTATGGCTAACTTGTGGTGAAGGTATCACCACCTCGCAGTGGTCACTGGGGTCTGAGACCTCCTTCATATGGCATGACAAGCTGTCTGGAGGAAAAGCTCCCTGGTTTTCTGGTCCAGTGGCAAGCAGTGTGGGAGCACTTGTCTTTTTCCCCAGAGCACATTTCATTCGTTGTAAGTGAGAAATGGAGCTATTACCATGAAATGAGGAATGGATAGATGCTCTGCTATTCTGTACCACGTGATGGAGGGAGCCAAGGTGTTTTCTCTGACCTTTGAGTCTCCCCTGAACATTACAGCTGAGAGCAGCCCAGGCTGAGCCGCTGACCGGTTTTCTCAAGTAGTTGATGCAATTGTGGTAGCACGATGAGCCACACCGTGCAGAGGAGAGGAACACACTTCTCCATGCCCCGCAGCCGGCTTCGATAGCACCGTCTTCTCCTTCAGCTTGGTGTGGTATGGTGCAATTGTCTCGTGGACAGGAGAGAGCCAGTCCTTACTGAGGGAGAAATGAAAATCCCAGCAGCCCCCATTCAGTCGCCATTGACTGCTCCGGCGGCTTAGAGCTGCTTTGCTTTGTTGTTGACCATAGCCGTGGTGGGAACGGCGCTGTCTAGACACGTCCTCTTTGCTGGGATTTCCCCGCTGTGGTCACCCATGATGGCTGCATGTCCACGGCAAGTCCCCAAGTTCCCAAAATGGCGCTGGTGTCTCTGCCGGCTCAGGGACTTCCACGTGGTGATGGGGACCACAGCACCACTGCACAGCCTTCTGCTGGCCCCTGGCTGTGCCCTAAAACTGCTGTTACCAAGACCGTAATCTTTATTTTTGGGGATTTTTTTTCATACTTGATAGTTTACTTCTCAGTGCAGTCCTGAAAGGGTGGTAAACTTCTAAAGATGTTTTGTGGGAAGATGAACCAAGCGGCAGAGTTCAAATAACCTGCCACAGAGGGTGCAGGTGGGATTGGTGCCTAGGAGGCTGACAGAGGAGGCATGGTGAAGATGCTTGTCTTTGTAGCACAACATCCTATCATGGTACTTGTCCTGTCCATCTTGCTTCTGGTCTGAAACCTTTCTCCCCTTGAACTCTGCTCAATTTTTCAGAAGAATAGAGCATTGTCCCAGGCTGGCAGAAAACACTCATTGATGCTCGAGCAAAGGCTCTGATATCTCATCACTAGGAAGTTTTGTGAGCTGAGAGTCAGGTTTTTTAGCTGATGGCCTCAATCGGGAGCTTTTTTCTGACCAAGTAAACTGCTTTCTGGTTTGAAAGACAATTATCAGGTATTTGCTCACTCAGCTGTGTTTTCCAGGCAAAAGAACCCAAAGCAATTATGAAGATCGAACATCTAAATGCGACTTTCCAGCCTGCAAAAATTGGGAACCCACACGGACTGCAGATCACTTACTTGAAGGACAATAGCACAAGGAACATCTTTGTCTATCACGAAGACGGCAAGGTGAGAGCGCGGAGGCAACGAGAAGTGGTTGGGTTGTGGTCCTGGGGGTTGATGCTGCTCAGAGCCAGCCTGTGGCACACCAGGCTCTAACCCAGCTGGGAATTGTTGGGGGGGGTGTGGAAGGGATGGGGGTACAGGATGCACAACCAGCTTTGAGTGTGTTTGTCATGGCCTTCCAAGGACAAAGGTTGCAAACCATGCTTTCTAAACAATGAGATGCTTGCAACTAGATGTAGGGGCAGAGGCGTTAAGGCAAGGTCCTTGGTGCCTGGAGAAGGAGATGGGGTGAATGGAGCAATGAAAGGTGAGCGAACTTGATCTAAGGACTTGCAAAAGGGGAGCGAACTGGATTATAGGGGATCTGGGGCACTGGTTGTTTCTCTCTGTCTTGTGCTTTATAAAAGGCAGCTGCCTTTTGTATGGAAATAAATCCCCTTGCTTCGATGCCCTCTCGTGCCTCTGAAAGGAAGTGTGAGGAAGAGGGCTCATGTGCCTGGGGTGGTTGTTTGCACAGTGAGGACAGCGGGACGCGGAGGCCAGCGCCGTGAGGGGGGTCCCAGCCTGGCGGGCAACTGCGAAGAACAGCAGCAGTCACCAACGCTGTCCCATGGGTCTCATCTCCACAAACTGGTGTCCATGCAGAGAGAAGACCTAGACGAGTTCGTGGTGGACATCACCTCACAGTCTTATTTTTGTCTCTTTCTTCCCTCCCACAAAGATTTGGGGCTTCCCATAAAATACCAGCAGCTCTGCAGTGACCGCAAAATCAGAGCCTAAAGCTGTCGTGTTCACATCGCATCTAATTTCCTCTGGCCGTTGTGGGCCTTCTGCTTTTGGCGTTACATCCCGTTCAGTGCCCTGTCTGTCAGAGAGGCTTTCTGAGGGCAATCCCTCGTGGACCCACACGGCATGGATTTGCGGGATTGTCGTGGTGCACAACCCGTTCCCAGCTGTTCCCAGACAGCCCTGCGAGGGATGAGCAGCCTGTGCTCACAGCAGTCGCTCCCCTCCCGACTCTGTAGGCCAATAAAGCCACCAAACCCCAGGAGATTCCTCGCTGGTGGATGAGCAAAGCTGATCTCTGCTCTGCTGCTGCGCAGGCTCCCATGGCGGTGGAGCCGGATGATGCCTGTCGTGTGCTGCAGAAGCTGAGTGTGGTTCCTGTGTAGCGTGGGCACTCCTGGCAGGAGGCAATTAGTGTGTCAGATTGGGTTAATTAGTGGCATCGCCTGGTTTTGTCCGTGCGCAGCAATGTGTGTGTAATACACATGCATGCACATGCATAGCTACATACGTAACAGATAAACGTGCTCTCAGACCTCCCTGCCTGCAATTCAAACCGAAATAAGAGGAAGAAGTTGTTTCCTGTGAAAATTGTGTCCCACTGCCGTGCCTGTGTCTGTGGTTTGCTGGGCTCTGTTAGTCCGCATGGCCCAGCTGTGGAATGGAGTCTGGGTTTTACTGTTGTTTGTTTTTTGGGTTTGAAATGCTGAGCTTTCTGCTGGGGGGTCCGGGAAGGAGAGGTCTCAGAGGTCTCATGTGGTTGCTCCTGCCTTCGTCTCAGCGGGCAGGACACACTCTGATGCCATCTGCTAACGCCCGGGTTGAATTTCTTTCGACTTCCCTGCCATTGTCCTGCCCCTTGGGCTGAGCGAGGGCTGCAAAGAGCCCACACCCCCGGGGTGAGCTACCACCCCTGGGTGCTTTTGTCTGGGTCTGGGTGCTTTTGTGATGTGGGTGCCCGGCGGGGCAGGGCACGATGTGCGATGGGCTCTGACCTTTCCAAAGGGTGTTCTGGTGATCCCTTGTTGGCACTGACCTACTGAGCGCACCAGGGTGAAGCTGCGGCACCCGTGGGCGCTGGAGACCGATGCTGTGTGTGGGGTGACTCCCTCATCCCAGCCGCCCCGTGTCCTGCAGGCACCCGGACCAGGGCTTCTCACCAGGGCTGCCCCACCCGTGGGCACAGGGCCGGAGGCAGCCTTCACCTGCCGCGGGTCCCTGAGTGGGAGGCAGGAAAGCTGCAGGAGTGGATTTCCCAGCTCCTGGCTGCGGCTGAAGCTCCCTCTGCAGGGCTTTGGTTGGCCATGGCAGGAGCAGCTGCTGCTGGCGCTACCCTCGCCCTTGGGATGCTCGGAGCCTCTAGGAAAGGCCATCCCTGAGGGAGAAAACCCAGACCTTTGCACCTTCTCTGGACAAATTAGCAAAATGCTCTTCTGTGGTGTTCCTCCTTTCCTGAGCCGCTCCAGGAGATGGGAAGAGGTGGCACAAGGGATCGGTCAGCAGTGGCAGAAGGTCGCATTGCCTGAGCCCTGGGGTCGGATGAGCAGGAGGCGCGGTGAGAAGAAATTGCGTCTTTGTCTGGGGTTGTCAGTCCGGGACTGCCACGGCAAGGTGGGTGGCTCTGGTGCAGGATGGAGACTGGAGAGACACCATGGCGGTGTGTGAAGGCGGGGGCCTGCGGCGGAGCTGGAAGCAGGGCGGGAGGAGGTTGGAGCCTGGAAAAGCCACTTGCAAAGGTGCAGGAAAAGTTCATTTTCTCTGCTTGCTCCGAGACATCAATCAGTGACAGGAATCTCCGCTAACGAGCTAATGAAATGGCACCTTCCCATCTGAACACACTGAGCAGTTTAATAGTGGTTTAATACATCGGACATAACCTCCTCACTCTATCTGTGGCATTGATCATCATTATACACACACAAAATTTTCAGCAACTGAGCCTTCTGGCTTTGCATACGCAGGTACAGGTTTGCGTGAAGCTAGGTGGTTGTGCCCCTTCCAGACGATCAATTCTCCGAGAAGCAATCGACTGTGGGAAGTCAGTGAGGGGTTCAGCTTCTGCTTTCCTGCAGGGTGAAACCCTCTTCGCATCGCAATCAAGGAGGACACCCACATATATGTATATATAGCCATCCAGTTGGTGACTGTATGAAATATCGACATTTTAACATTACAGTTTAATTTTCGTTACCTCCAGCTTGGTTTGGTCATCATTAACTTCAGGAGCCAATTCCTCTTGCTGATCCTCTTTGTGCTGCTATCTGGGGTCTGCTTAGCTGCTTAGCGTAGGAAAGCGGGTGATAAGTGAGTAAAACCTCAGACAAGTAGGTCAGAGTTTTCCAAAACGTTGTTTCTGTATGTCCTATTGTGTGTGGGGTTTTCTCCCCTTCAACTTGAAGTAAATTAACAAACCAGAGCAAAGTATTTGAACTTTCAGAGGGTGGCTGTTTACCACGTTAGACCATTTTTGTGATACCTCAAATTCAACTCCTTCAAACTGAGATCTCCAAAATCACACGTAAGAGCTTACTCCACCCCACCCCCCCCCAATCGTTTTTAAAGCATAAAAAAGTTTCAATCTTACTGAAGGCCAACTTCTACTTCATTATGGTCTTTCCTACGCTACAGCAACCTTACCTGAAAGGCTGACAGTGTTTATTTTAGGATTAAGTCTGGCTTATTGAACCTGGCCCTGATGTGCAAAGCTCCACGTGCGTTAATGACAGAGGGGTGGTTCAGCATCCGTCTCTCCGCAGCTCAGCATCCTGATGCAGGCAGCTGCTACATCTCCCTTCCAAAATGCTTTTCCTTTGCCCGTACCTTTAGACTCCAAGGCAGTTATCTGAGAGCTCGCTGTGCAGATCACTTAATTTTAAGGTGGCATTTTTTGGTGAAACTTTCAAAAAGGCATCGGGGCAACACAAGCTCTGTGGGTCTCACCACAGACAAATGAATAGGTGAGATTAAGACCAAAGTTATAACCAATTATTTCAAAGGAAAAAAAAATATTAGAAAAGCAAAGAGATATTTCTGCCAAGGAAAGGAAGAAGTGCCAGGGCATCTCCGCTGGATCTTCCCCATCCTTTGCCCGTTTGCTGCTCTCTTTTATGTCTATATTTATTTATTTTTTTAGGACTGCTGCTAAACTGTGCTCTGTTACTTGGGACAAAGTGATGGGAGAGATGAAACGCAGCAGGATCACGTTATTTGATGTGCAGATTACACCACTCACTATGCTTGTCTTTCTCGTTATTAGGAAATAGTGGATTGGTTCAACGCCATCCGGGCAGCACGGTTTCATTACTTACAAGTGGCATTCCCTGGAGCCAGCGATGTTGATGTGA
>WHYT01016735.1:194068-206359 GCA_009806455.1 Tetrax tetrax | reverse complement strand
TTTAACAAGCTGGAAGGCTTGGAGAGTGCTCCATCCCTCAGAGTGTTTTACAATTACTGGGCCGAAATGCTGCTGGTGGGCTGTGGAGCCCACGTGCAGCACCTGTTACCAACATCCAGCCTTGGGAACCCAAAACGTGAGTTGTGTGTGTGAGTAACTCCAGCGCTGTCACGTGTGCAGAAGCCGTAAGCGTCTTTCTCCAAGATTGCTGCTATAATATTAAAAGCTGAAACAAAGGCTGGAAGGTAGAAAAAAAATGAAGGCAGAAGAGTCAGTGCTGTAGCCAAGCCTCTGGGATGGGTTTTTGTGTGCAGGTCGATGCAGGCTGCCTTATGAATCTCTGTCTGGTGTTTTCCGGGAGCTGGAGCCGCTAATTGCGTTATCTTTGCTAACGTAATACCCGAGGCTGTGTCAGTGCAAGCTGGCTGTCAGTGCCTTGCGTGGGATTGCTGTGTAACGTCACTGGCTCTGGACTTTTTGTTGTTGTTGGTTGCTCTGTTACCTCTTTGAGTTCATAGATTTTTAAAATCTAATGGCGTTACCTGCCTTCTGTTAATCACCTGGGAGGGGTCCAGGGCCAGCTCTGTCCCGCGGGTGCCCGTGCACGCCGAGGAGCCCCCGAGCCAAAGCCTTCCCTTCAGGCTGATACCAGCTGCCCCAAACCATCCTAATCCCTGGGGAGAACAAGGAGAGGAGAAAGAACGGTGCCAGGGATGGTGACCCCTGGCATGAGGGACTTCAGATCATTTTCTGATAAGAAGTTAAACTGGGCAAATACAAAAACTGTAAGAGCAGCCTGGTTAGCTGGCTGTAGTGCAGTTGCTGTGCTGCCTGTACTTTCTGTAATCACTTCTGGCCCCCTCCATATCCTCTACTTCTGTTACTGAATCAAATTGCCCCAAAAAACCCCGCAGACCTTAAGAGTAGCCATTTTGTCCAGCGGTTGGGGAAAGGATTTATATGCTCACCCCCTGGCAGTTTCAAGGGGAAGTAAGCTGTCTATATTTTTACTTATCATCCCCTTCTCATCCATTATTCTTTGGGGGAAACGGAGGAGTGTAGTGTTCAGCAAGGTTTAATTTATGACCTTGAAATACTGAACGACCCTTCACAGTGTTCAGCTTGGAGAGACCTGGGTTATGTATGCGAGGTAGCTCCATCCTGGCTGTTGCCATCATTTGCGTCTGATTTATGATTCCTTCACCCTGTCAGAGAGGTGGAAAGGCATTAGGTTTAAACAGGAGCCAGGTTAAATGGAGTAGAGAGGTATAAATTGCTCACACCGCCCTCCAAGCTGCCTCCGCAGCTCCCGGCGAGCGAGGCTATCTGAAGGATGCTTTGGGGACCCATCTCCAGCTCCAGGCCGCCTCGTGGAGGAACCTCTCTGAGCCAAGGGGGATGAGCTCCTTCCTTAGCAAAGTGTCCACAGCCCTGTCCCCGGAGCCAAACGCCAGGGCTGTGAACGCTGCAGAGCCCACTGCTGCCCGCAACGAAGCATCCGGGATGAAGATGCTCCTGGCTGCTGCGGAGCAGCTGTGTGATTCTTCGGGCTGTTGTATTTTGGGGTGCCTTTGCCTGCTCAACCAGACTTGCTGTTGGGCAGAATCGGGTGTTGCGGGAGTGCAGTTTGGCAAGTGGAGCCGTTAATAACCAGTTTAACTGAAAGGCAGGACTGGTGTGCGGCCATGCTCGTCGGCCCCATTTTTGGTGAGGCTCGTCATCTTTCAAGAGCATTTTGGAGGCATCTGCAAAAATCTCGCGGCTACTGCCTTGTCTTCGCTGAGCAGCATTAAAAATATCCTGGTGCTGGTAGCTGCTGTCAGCAGTATCTGCAGGAAGGAGGAGTGCGCGGGCAGCGTGCGTTGAGGGGGCTTTACAGGCAAATTGTGCTTCAGGGCCTGCGTGAGGAGCTCCCGCTGCGGCTGGTGGAGGCGATGCATCGCCAGAGCTGGCTGTGGGAGGGGGATTTGGCCTGGGGGCTTCTCCTGCGGGCTGTTGGTTTTGCTGGTGAAGTGCTGGTGTTTCTGCACTTGCCTCTTCCGAAGGCTTTGGAGAAGTAGGACTGGAGCCTTCAGCCAGAGCCGTGGGGTGGGCTCGGGGCCGGAGGTGAGCGTGCATGGTCTTTGCTTCCAGTGACCCCCCCAGCCCTGTCCTGTGTGTCCAGCGGTGCCCCAGCTCCCTCCGTCTGACACTGCGCTCTCTTTTCTCCCTTCTTCGGTTGCTCCAGCTGGTGCCAAAGCTTTCTAGGAACTACCTGAAGGAAGGGTACATGGAGAAAACGGGGCCAAAGGTAGGATATAAAGTGTCTCTGCAATCCCTCTAAACACCAGTCTTGCTCTGTATGGGGCTGAGAAGGGTCTGCTGGTGGCACAACCCACCTTCGCTGGAAGCAAACGTTACAGAACCACGTCACAGACCAACCACCCCATCTCCCCTCTCACTGCCAGTTCCTGCAAGCCCACCTAATGTAGCTGGCCCAGACCCCGGCTGAGGTGGCTCCCGGTAGCCCAGAAGCCGCCTGTCCCCATCCCTCCCAGCCCGTTGGGCTCCTCGGGCTGCCTCCAGAGGTGAGCGAGGAGCCGTGCTGCGCTGGTGTGTGACCTGGCGTTTTTCACTCTTCAGCAAACAGAGGGATTCAAGAAGCGATGGTTCACCATGGACGACCGACGGCTCATGTATTTCAAAGATCCCCTGGTAAGATGAAGGTGCCTGGACTGTCTGTTGGGAATTATCTGCAATAATAATATTAATGGTAATAATCTACAGTGAGGCTCAGGCTGGTGGGAGGGCAAGAGGGCACTGAGCCATCACTGCCAGGTGGATCTGCCTGGTGTCCCCAACGTGCAGTGGCCTTGTGCGCTGATACTCACCAAAAACGCTTTGGAAACCTCATGCACCAGCTGCAGGCTTTTCTGCATCTGGATTTGGGATCCCTGGTGTTGGTCCTGTACTGTGGGTGCCCCTGGGAGGAGCTGGAGCGGGGCTTCGTGGGATGGCTGGTGCTTTCGGTGTTTGGCTGCTGTGCGTTGCTGAGGGGAATTTTGGGGGGTGCGGGGTGAGCTGTGTCCTGGCTGCCCGGGACGCAGAGCTCCCCTTCACAATCGTGCCTGTCTGACCGCTCTGTTGTCTCCTAGGATGCCTTTGCCAGAGGGGAAGTTTTTATCGGGAGCAAGGAAAACAGCTACAAGGTGCTGGAAGGGCTCCCGCCGTCCACGCAAGGAAACCATTGGCAGCACGGGATAACCATCGTCACCCCCGATCGGAAATTCCTCTTTGCCTGCGAGACAGAGGACGACCAGCTGGAGTGGATTACGACTTTTCAGAAAGTTATAAGTCGGCCGATGCTGCCTCAGGAATATGCAGGTGTGTTTGCTGGCAAGGGCTGGGGGTCAGCCTCGGGCCCTTTCTTTCCCGTGCGTTAGAGGATGGCATGGATGGAGGTGATCAGGGATGCAGCGGCATCGCTCTCTCCTCTGCGGTGTGAGCCAGGTAGCCCTTCCCTGGCCCAGGGAGGATGCAAAGGCCATCGGAGCAGAGAGGGGGCTCATGCTGGGAGGAGGAGGATGGTGCCTGTCCCTCTTTATCACCTCTGGTGTGATGTCCATGCTGCCATAAGGGTGATCAGTCGCCCAGTTAAAAGGATAATCGGAGCCGAGGAGCATCGGCAAGACAGGGACCAGCCGCAGGCTGTGCTTGTGCTGGGCTGTCGCTGCCTGCCAGTGCTTGTCCTGCTTGTAACTTTATTTTCTCTCTTTTTTTTTTTTTTTTTTTTTTTTTTTTTTTTTTTCTTTCAGTGGAAGCCCATTTCAAACATAAACCTTAGCTGGGACTGGCCGGGCAGACCTGAGGAGGGAGCTTCTGTTTACAACACAACGTGGTTTTATTTGAAATGTTAAAAGTAATGAATAATAATAATAACAGTAATAATAATAATAATACTTCCCTTTCCCCTCATCGTTCACTTGATCGTGTTGGAAACCAAGAAGGGCAGCAGCGAAACGTCGGAGAAGGTGCTGATCCAACCCGAAATGTGGCTCTGTGGGATGTGCCGCTGGGACCGGTGGTTTCATGGTTTGAGAGGTGGGGAGGTTCCCCCCATTTCAGGAGCCTGGTGTGGGTTGGGGAGGTTGAGCTTTAGGAGCGATTTTGCTGACAGGCACCCAAGAAGCCTGTCCCAGCCTACCCTCCCAGGAGGTGGTTGCACTTTGTTTTTGTTTTTTGTTTTGGTTTTTTTTTTTTTACATAATTATCTTTAATTTTTTTTTGTTTTCATTTTTCTGCCAAAAAAAAAAAAAAAAAAAGCTGCTTGAAGTGATGTTTCAGCGCTGTGTTGAGCACTGTAATTCCTGCAGTCGGGGCAGGCAGGCTGGGACCTGCACACCGTGTGCTGGATTTTTACCCAAAAATGAAATTTCCAGCATCTCCTGAAGTACCAGCCTGAGAAATGGACCTGTCCGACGCGTTTCTTACGTTGGTGTGTGTAAATGAGAGCATCTCATCGGCTGTATGCATTCCTTCTGTCACTGGTAAGACAACTGTGGTACTAAATGTCATTTGAACCAATAAATTATTATGTCAGAGCTGTGGCTGTGTCGTGCTGGGGCAGGGGGGAGGTGAGGTGGGGGTTAAAATACCCAGCAAATTAAAACAAGTAGGTGTGGGTGGTGGCAGAGCTGTGGGGTGCAGGACACCCACAAAACCATCTGCCCCCTACTGCATTGTGTATTTAACACACTATAAATACTTATTTGTGTATATATGTGTATTATATAGTGTATATTGTATTGTATATACTTTATATGTAATACTCATATTTTATATTTATGCACATACATACACAAAAGATAGATGTCTTAAGAATATAAATAAATTCTATGAAAGAATTATTGAATATTCACAGACACAACACTAAACTGTGTGTAGTAGATACAGCACGTGTAATACACTGTGTGTGAGCTGAATATAGTTCATACAAACACGTGCATCTATAGATGTAGCCATCGTTCAACATAATTTACAAATACATAAGCTAAATGTATTTCATACACACATCTGTATCTGTACAGACTTTTTTATAATTGCAAGTTTCTAAAATATTTAATTATATATTATAAATATGTGTGCATTCTTTTTTATATAAAAGTATGTACTTTGAAATATATTATAAACTTAAGAGAAATATATTGCACATAATCATACCTATATCCACATGCATGTGTATATGCATAACTATATATAGTTATCTTTAAAGTAAGTATATACAAGTAAAAATATATATACACACACAACCACTCAAAAAGCCAGGAATGTCAGGAGCCAGGAGAGGTCAGGCTGGGCTAGTTGTTTGTGTTCAGAGCGAGCTATAAAGATTGTGTGCGTGTATAATTAAGAAAAATAAAGTTAATATTATAAATTATACACCATACAATTATTTAGTTATAAATTACTATATACACAAAAGGCTGTTTGTGGTGGTGTGTATATTTTAACATGTATTTTATATACACACATCTATTCTGTATATACCACCTCAACCTGCCCCAAGACAGGCACATTCCCCGGCAGCCAAAGGCAATGGGATGGCCTGGCTCTCACCTGCTGCTGGCATCTCAGGTCACTTACTGTCCCCAGCATCAGCCCAGGCAGGGGCTTCTTCCCTGAACCTGCTGCAAATGAAAGCAGTTCACACTGCCCCAGACATTACAACACGCGACTAAAGCGATGCCTTTCCTGCAGAGGTGAAGCTGCAGCACTGAGGTCCAGATGACCCATAGTCAAGACAGGGGGAAAAAAAAACAAAGTAAAACAAAAGAAAACAAAAAAAAACCCAAACCACAGCAAGGAAAGCAACATCTCTGCTCGTAAAACTCTTGGAAAGCAGCAATATCACACATCCTCGTATAAAGTGTTTATTTGAGACTTCACAATTAACACAAAGTCTTCCTTTCAATGCCTTTTCTTTTTCATACAGTCAATAAATTTGTATTAAGCCCTCCCTCCCCCATGCATGATTGCTGTTTATTAATCTAAGCCTTTTTATTTTCATTGTGAAAAAATAAAGCGTTTCCCCACCATTTCATCTGTTACCTGTACCACTGACATCCGCTGTGCTGCATTAAAGAGGAGGAGATGTAGAATGGCTATGCCTACCACTGGGGTTGAAGTTACTCCATTATTGATTTCTTCTTTTTTACAGAAAGTGTTAAATGAATCAATCACCCAAGAAAAATAAATATATCATAAAGAACCAGAAGTTCTGCAGTATCCCTTTTCTTTACATACAGCTGCAGTTTAAACACAAATGTTGCTCCTGGCAAATAATTTCATTCACTGTAACGCCATCGCATTTACGTATGGTTGTGAACTTACACTGAAAAAGGAATCTGTTCCAAAGGAGTAGAGCCATAAGCCAAATTTTTATACCTAGGCAAGAGAGATCCACATGGAAGCCAATTACCTATATTCCACTGATCGGCTTTTACTCAAAAACAATTCAATCTTGTGCTTTTCAAGAAGTATCAGCTAAACACACAGGCGGGCTCGGCCGTAGCCCGACGTCGAGGGGCGGGAAAGGCAGTATGAATGGTGTACGCGTTACTCACGGCAGTGGAAGCGAGTTCTTGGTATCAATGCCTCTTGGAGGTGCATCTCAAATTATGCTGCTTGCCTCGTCTCGCAGTACTTTTGGCACCAGCCTCACAAATAAATTATTCGATTGATCACTCTGCCTTTTGAGATCTTCCTGGAGGTGGCAGAGGTCAAGGAGGCTTTCTCGTAACAAAGACAGTATTGGGTAGGCCGTGAAGTACAAGACCTATATTTATGCTTTATTGAATTACTGTGCAAAAGGGAATACTGCATCAGAAACCATAGAAGACTAAATTTTAATCAAAGTCAACAGCCGCTGTATCGGAAGCCTGCTAACAATTGCTCCGATTGGTTCATTTGGCTACTTTTTGTTGGTTTCTTTCTTTTTTTTTTTTACATAAATAATATAGACCGAACATTATAAACATTTCAGCAACCATTTCTAAAAGACCATAGGAGCCCTTTTAGGCATCAAGAAACAACTGCAGGATTCAAATTCCAAAACTGTCTTTGGAGTCATCGAATCATCTGATTTACACAGCACCCAATGACAACAACATTCAGTCGAGCTCAATAGGACTGCTATCTTCCTGACCATCTTCTGTGTCATCGTCTTCTCCGGTTCCCATCAGACTGTTTAAAAGATTTCCTAGAGTAAAATATAGGGCAGTCAAATTGCTAGTTTTACATTCTCATCTCAAAAACTTAACTATTCTCCTACCATCCTGCTAGGGAGGAAATTTCAATAATCACAAAATCTAAGAAGATTTTGAAGTAAAAGAATCTTGGCAAGACAGTAGTAATCCCACAGCGCTTTCCATTAAGAATGTATTGATTTGGGAAGCTGTATTTTGATACCGTTCCTTCTTTAAGAGTACACTGGAAAAAAACACCGAAGTTGCATACTTCTGCACTATAGTTACACCCTGAGAGGGGAAAAAAATCCAAATTCAACCAAATGAGGAAAGACACGCTTCCAGTAATGACACTCTCAAAAAGCAGCAATGGTCTGCATCAGGTTATAAAGAACTTGTTTGAGACTCGGAGGCATTTATGCATTCTCCTTGTGTTATTCAATTTAAAGATGCCTGAATTGCTGAAAAGCTGTTATTTACAGATGAGATCTATGATGCTCATGTTTTTCATCGAACTGGGTATCAGTGAACTGACATTTGCAGGCAGTGCTTCAACTCAGTTCACAAACAGAGAAGCTTAGTTCTCAAGGAAAAGTATTTGATTTCACAGAAGTAATCCAGTTCAATTTGCTCACATTTTATTCAAGAGACGGGAAATGAGAGCTGAATTTCTCTATCCCCTTTCTTGCAGAAGGGCAGTATTAATTTCAGAACTTCCACTTTGGTAACATTCATTTCATACCAGCACTGGTTAGATCTCTACTAAGGTCCCAGACTTAAGGAAAATCAGTCACTGAAGTCTGAGGAAATGAAGCTTTAGCACACACACAAGACCTCTTTACATTTGGAAGTTATACTGTAATGTCAAAAATTAACCCTAAGAGTCATTTACATGCTTCTCTCTTTCTCAAAGGTGAAAAGTCTACTAGCTTCACCAAACTAATTTCACATGCAACCAATTCATCTTGTATTCTACAGCAGTGACTGTTTCTACACGCTATGAAAACACTGACATATTCATTAGAACAGATGATCCATTTACAGCAGACCCATTTTATGTAAGCCATTCAAACTATGTCAGCACAAACCTTACCTAGTAATCCTCCATAGGACGATGTCTGCTTGGGCGGAACACCAAAGAAAAGCTGTCCTATTCTATCTAGATACTGAAATGACACAAGACGAAGAACAATGTCAGCTACTTCATTTACAGGTGGAAATACTATGGGCAGCAGTCGCACCACACAAACTAGATCAGTGTCTCCTATCTATAAGTCACAAAAGAGGAGACAATCAGCTATTATTTAACTAATTCCATACGGTAAATCCTGTTTACAACGAGCGTAACTCACCTCATTATACATAGGATCTCTTTTCAGTGAAGGTTGATACTGTTCACACAATACTGTAAATACTGTTAGTTTTCCTCTAGAAAGGAAACAACCAAAAATGTAATCTCAGTAACAACTGGAAAGGAAACCAAGAACAACAGGAGAAAAATCAGACTGTACCCATCAACTGCCAATAACAGAAACCAGATGAAGTTTAGCAGTGGTTGAACAAAGGGCGGACCCTTCTCTATTGAAGGATGTTTCTGTGTGTATGTCGTAAAAACAACTGATGCGCTGGTCTTATTTTTTAAGCAGAGAAATCTGCAAAAGAAAATAGAACAGGGCAAGTTAAAAACAAAAGGCAGAGAAGTACTTTTACATGCAGAAAGAAAAAGGGAAGCCAAAAGCTCAAACCTACTTCATTTGTGTATAGAAGCCATCTCAGGCTTAAACTGACAGCAAAAACTAACTGGTAGAGGTGTAGATCTTCAGCAATGGTTTGGCTATCAGTCAAGGAAGGGAAAAATCACTGCTAGAATGCAATGTGGAGTAATTGGGTTGGGAAGGAGCACTGACATTAAATATTAATTAATTAAATATTAATAAAACTCATTAATAGAATGAGTTTAACCAAATCTAAGCAGATTGTATACAGGACAGGGTGGTTACTAGAAGAAGGCATCAATTAAATAAAAATGTGGAAAGACTGGACACCGCATAATTGAAATTAAACATGATTCTGCATTTACTGGACCAGAGTTTACTATGCTGAGGTAAACACCGAATTAAAGACCTCTCTCCTGGCCCCACCCCTCCCAAACACATCTCCTTTCAGTATTTATCTGCCAGTGTTTGATGACTCTGTCGTTCTATTAGCACTACCTCAAAATAACATGGCATCAGGATCACTAATAAGTTTGACACACATTTCTAAAAGTCTCATAATAAAGCTACACTTTGAGCTCTCAACCAGTTAACAGATCGATTTCCCAAACTGATCAAATCCTTGTTAATTTAACTGGCAATCTCTGCAAGCCCCATAGGCCTAACAAGAGACGTTATCTGGGACAACTGCTGCCAGCAAGCCCTGGGACAGCTGCCACGAGCAGCCTCATTTCTGATTGCAGGCTGGCCTCCAGTTCTGTACCCTGACACGCGCAAGGACATTGCTCTCCTTCGCTCTCCTTCGCCTTACTGCTGAGCAAGGAACTGCAATTATTTCCATTACAGTATAAACTGCTAGGTAAGAGGATTTAGTACAGTATTTGAGATACAGGCCAGTAAAGGAGGCAGTAGTGGCGCTGTATAAATACTGAAAAATTAATCTCTTACTCATAACTTTTCCCCAGAATCTTCCCCCCTCCAGAACAAAGCCCCATAAAATTCTTTAAGAGTCCTGCATATCCTGGATCTCCATAAAGGATTTTCCACCCCTCAAAATCACTGCCATCTATATCAACCAGCTATGGAAAGCAGGACAAATCTGGCATGACAGCTCACTGCTGCCAAGAGAGAGGCAGACTTGCTCTCACCTCCTCCCTCAACACCTACTCTCTCCCAGACTCCCTGCTGCACAGTCCTGTCTCCACCTCCTCCTCAGACTCCTCCATGAGCTGCTTTCCCTGACTGAAGAAAGCCATCAGCTGATTAAACACAGTAAAATTGGCTTTGTCAACCTTAATTGCACATGAGCTCTGCAAAGGCACATAATAGCTTGCATTCCCACCTCCTACAAAATAAATGCCTACAGTAAAAGAAAGCCACCAGCAATTCTGTCAAACCAAGAACCATTGCACTGCTGCTCACAGAACAGGGTGACCCAAAGCAAATCGTCTCTTGGGACAAGACTGAGAGCAATTGCTATGCTAAAGATAAATACGAAGCCTACTTAGGCCCAGTCTTTCTAAGAACATCAAGGTAAGCCCTAACTAGACATAAAGTGGTGTTAAAGCTAAGAATTGTGCTTTCAGGGTCAAACAGATTACATTAGTTCTTCAGGCAATTAACATTATTTCAGGTCTCAACCTTAATATGTTGTTTTGCTTTTTTCTCTCCCCAATCTGACCGATTCAACATACGAGCTTTGAGATGGTTTTCTCCTGTTGTTACCACACATAGTGAGTTTCAGAAGCTCTGACCAGTTTCAGTTTCTTTTGAAAAGAATACATAGTTAACCTACAGTTACAATGATTAAATTAGATTGGCCTCAAACACAGTGTCATCTCAGAAAAACAGTTAAAAAAAGTTTAACACCTACTGTAGTACTGCCTGTGCTACAAACATGTCCACCTCACTGCGATATCCCCTGGACGACGAGTATTCTACTAGCATATTTGCACATCCTTCGCCATCTGTGGAGTGCAAGAAGTGATACCGAGATTCACTATAGTTTTGCTCTACAAAAGGAAAAAGAAAATGGCTTTTAAGAAATCAGTTCATCGTACCTGAACACAGAAATAAACTTGTTAGGGTTGTACAAGGCGGTACGAGGACAAGAGCTACACACATGACATATAAACAACATAACTAGCAAAACCAGAGTGGTCTTTTTCCTTTTTAAGTTACAATTTATAAATGAAGATAATAAATATGTTATTCTAAGCACATTTCAACAACTGCTATTAAATACAGTTCACTCAACGCCACCACAAAACACAGCTACCATGGGGACAAACAGCTTATGTTATCTAACTGCATGCTACTCTTCACGTGCTAGCATCACTGCTTAGGGGAAGAATCAAGAAGTTCCACAGAGACCATGTGCACCAAGAAGTCAAACAGCACCTTCAGTGTCCTCCTTTCTAAGTGCACAGAAAGAAGGCATTTCCTATTTTTAGCTTAGCCCACTCTCGCTATCAACATTAAAATTGCTTCCATATGCTGAACAGAACAGCAATTATACAGGAAAAAAAAAGGTGTAAGAACTGGCAATGATTTGTTAGAACTTAACTGGAAGCAAAGCATCACGTAAAATCACTGCAATGACAAATCAAAAATGGATAGCTGCTATTTTTTGGAATTCAAAAGCTGTCTTTTAAAAATTTGAGCCTTTTCTGATGAAACTCTCAAAAACTACAGCCTAAGAAAACGTATGCATTTTGCTCTTCAAAAGAACAATGAGCAGATGGCTACAAAATGGGGATTTTGCTTTCAGAATGCTACTGTTTCTTATCGTAATCGCATCTCAGCTTCTAACTTAAATGCTCTGAGGGAAATCCTCCCTTTCTGCTGGCAGCAGCCATCAGGCTAACGTAAGTCCCATGAGAACAGCTATGGGATTGCTTACGGCACACAAAAAGGCAGCGAGCTGGAACACTGACCATTGGGTCAGGATTACTGTATGAAACCACTATCACCACTCTGCAGCTACTAAAAAATTTAAAATAAACAAACAATCATCTTGCACAGTTATTGATTAACAAGAAATCACAGAAGAGATGGCCTTTATTCAACTGTTCTCACTCACCTTTGTTACGTTTTAAACATAAGACTTTAAAAACTGGCTATCACCCACAATTAAAATAGTCATTTAATGCATTTTTGGTTTATCTTACATCCCATCACAAGTGATAAAATCCCACACAAATCAAAGGCAACAGCATTCATTCTAGAATAAGCCTGCTGGTCAACATCTCAAAAAGTATCTAATTAGAGATCTAAAGACTGTGCTGGATGCTAGGTAAAGTAGTTCAAACATTGTCATGTTTATCCAGGACTTAAAAACAAACAACACCCCC
>WHYT01016735.1:139372-186108 GCA_009806455.1 Tetrax tetrax | reverse complement strand
AAAAAAATACAGAAAAGCAGCTTTATTTTTTGTTTCAAATATTACATGCACTTTCAAAAATTAAAACTCTTTATTTAAACATCTCAATAGCATCTTGTCAGTTTGGAGGCAGCAAAGAATAACAGACATTTTGAAAAGCATTTACAAAAATACATTGCACAAAGTCCTATCTTGCTTTTTTAAAAATAAGTTAGTGTTATTCAAAATATTCCCACCCCAGCTACCTAGTTTCAATTTATACAGGATAATTCTAATTTTAAATATGTAGCCTATAATATGAAAACACCTGTACATGTGTAATCTAGCTCCTCTGCATAGGCCATAGGTTCTGTCTCTAGCTGAAGTAAAAAAAAAAAAATTCTTCACATGGAGACTTTTTTTTTTTTTTAAAACATTCGAGGACTGTTGTGCAACATACATAACTCTATTCAGAAAACCAGTCAGCAGTTCCATGTGTTAACAGTTCATATGTAATTAAAATGCATTATAATTATAACAGCAAGATAAAATTCTGTATACAAGTACACTTCAGGAATCTTTTATCTTCAAAGTAGCAATCCTAAAGGGGGGCAATAAGCAGTTTCATCTCGTTCTACATGGAAATGTTGATTCTGAGAGCAAGACATCCCTCTGATCTTCTTACACCCGACTGACATCCGACATTGCTGGGATGATCTAAAGAACACCGCGCGTTTCAACACAGCCATACCGAGAAGCCCCTCGTGTAAATGTGACGTAGCAAGGTTTACTTCAGTAGTGTTTTCCACATACCGCATTCTCACAGTACAACGTTTACTGAGCATAACAATGAACCAGCCTAAGGAATTCTTGTCCCAAAGAGATCACTGTTGACAAATTAAGATTGTTTAATTGCTGTACACTAATGTTTACTAAGCAATTTAGCAGTCTTATCAGCTCCGATCCAGTTAGTCGGTATATCAAGGCCGATCTGGAATTAATACTACAGAAGAACAAATTGGCCACATTGCTATGGTAAAAACCCTTAAAATAACTTTAAGTAACTGAAATTATCCCTGACTTTTAGAGCAATTAATGGCCACAGATTACAGTAAAGCATTCTCAGTCGCCAGTGTTTAAGCTAGTTTTGGTTGTGTTAAGTTTCCCTGACAGTAAAATTTATGATATTCAACATGTATCAAAGCAGCCCTTTCGGATCCACCAAAAAGGTCAAAACCTAGGGTCGACTGAAGGACACCTTTAGCCACAGTCAGTCTAAAATGTACCACGGTTTTTGGCTTACAGTGCCACACTAACAGAAGTATGCAGTTAAGTCCTGGATTTAAAAACACCAGATTCCTAGTTGCAGAAAGTGTGGTTTATTCTTTTGAAAAAAACCTATACATTCATTTGTAATAAAATAGGTGTCACCTGTTTGCCAACTGGACTTCATGAACCAGAGTAGTTTGCATGCATTATTTCTCTCAGCATGGACACAAAAATATGAAACTAACTGGCAATTACAAGCTGAGCATTAGAGCAAATAAAAAAAAATCTTAATGCAGTTCTGCTGACAGTCTTCTGCCTTTATTAGAGGATCAACAGTTCTGCATCTCTTGCACCCTCCTCCTTTAAAGATTCCAGTGTTCTAGGCTTTCCGGTATATACAGATGGAGAACAAAATGTACAACAACAAAAACAACCCAGGCTGTAGTGTAGGAGATTATTTGGCAGGCGTCCCATGCACTCTGAACCGATAAAGGCATGTATATGCTGGATGTCCCCAGTTAGAAAAAATTCTCAGTTCCACTATTTGGAATGCCTTTTCACTTTTCTCCTGGAGAAGGAAAAAGCAAACACAAAACCCAGAGTTAGATTTCTACTATAAACAGGTGGAACTGAAGTTGCGGCTACTGACTTTTATTAATAAAGCTAAGTTATGCCTTGGCAACTGTCTGCCACTTTGAACAGAACCTTCTTTGCCTTACAACTAGTTATTTGTGAAGGGAGTCAGAAGCAGCACGAAGCAGGCTCTGCACATGATTAGCATCTCCATACTATTTGTGTCTAGATGGCACACGTGTATTTAGACCACAGGTTTGGATGCAGATAGGTAGTTACCTTCTGCCTCCGTTTTGACAGTGCCCAACAGAGAACGGGGCCTTTTTCCTTCACTGCTTGTTGTGCACGACCATAGAAAATATGAGTATCCTTCTCCTGCTGCTTTAAATCTTATCATCCAGACTTACCATCACTGGAAACATCTGCAGGGGTTCTCCTCCCTGATCATAGACATACTGTCCTAGAAGTGTGCCTTCTTCTTGATGTTCATAATCTAGACCCTGTAACAACAGGATAGATTTTTGCTTCCATCAAATTTGAAATCAAACCAAAACCAGACACATGTCTACATAACCTGAGTATCAGACAGCATTCAGAAATCAAACCAGGATCAGAATGTTTCCTATGTAACGTAATGCTCGTTCAGTCACAGCTCTGTATTTGAGTTTCCTGCACTGCAAATACTTGTGCTATGTTTCTATGTTTTCATGGTCAAACCCCTTGATTTCCACGGCAAAACCACTATCACAGTGTACAATACAAACAAGAATGAGAAAACATCAAGGTTATAAACAAGACTGAAGTCAAGAATCAGATACTTGGGTGGGAGGTGCTGGCAGGGGGAGAATAGGGGAGGAAGGACAGAACAAAGTGTATGAAAGAACCAAGAGAAAACAAACAGCTCCTCCAAAATTAGTTGTAACACTTCTTATTCCTAATATCAAAGCTCAAAAAAAATAGAAGCAATTTTAAGAGCAACGACAGAAACAGTTTTTCTTCTCAGCTGTGCTCCTTCAAGTTACTATTTTCCAAGATACGTAACACAAATATTCTTTATGCATACAAACATTAAGTTCAGAGACAGACTTACATATACTGAAAAGTTCCTAGGAGCACTGGTGATATTTCCTGATGGTGAAAGTGTTTTTGGTATGTGTTCCATTGTAAAGGCAGTTGGATAGATCTTTGCTGAAAGTCCAACTACAAGATATCCCTGTGATCCTTTGAAAGCCCAGCAGTTCCCTGGATACATGTCCGGCTAGACAGGAGGAAGGGGGAGAGAAGAGGATGGGACACAACGGCAATGACAAAAAAAAAGAACCACAAGCATTTAGTAATGATTTTTTTTTTTTTTTGTAATAAAGAGTTGTAATGAATTCTGAATTATTAGGGACAGACCTAGATAGAAAGTGGCAGAATATAATCTATTTGGTAGAACTCCTCAGGAAGAGAGCGCATCCACCTGAACTACCAGCAGTGTTCTGAAGACCCACCTTGAGGTTACTTCTCAGCTGGAGCCCTCCCAGTGCTCACACTTTGCAGAAGTCTAATGCATCACCCAAGCCTCCTTCCTTTAAAGGTCTTAATTTTGCTAGAGTAGGACTCAAGCAGTGCCCAGGTACTACTGGAAGAATCCTACTCTTTGGAACATAGTTCAAAGTACCCATACCCCCCCAGTATATTACAGACAGAAACATCTAACATCCAAAAACCAATCCAAACCACTCAACACAAAATAGCATTACTGAATTTGTTTACTCGGCCTTTAATTACCCGAATCACCACTCGGGGAGACTGAGAGAAGTACCACAGAGGAATTCCGAAGAGGCTAATTAATGCTGTTTTGGTCTCATAGGTTTCAGAACAGCGAGTACTCAGAATGCTGCCACCTCAAAAAAAGATACGTCAGGTTAGCAGAAATAATTACTCATTTCTTCCTGAAGACTTTTAAGGCAGAAATTTGTACAAAGCTTAATTAATATACTAGTTATTTTCATCAGAAAAAAAGCTATTAAAGATATTGTTAAAGTCTACTAATTTTCTGATGATACAATGCTCCTATCAAGTACAATGTTATTTTAAGAACATCTTAAAGGTTTTCTACATTACGAGGGCTGAAAAACACACACTTTTCCCTAGTGGGTTCAGTGGTGCGTACGCCCCACCCAAACAGATCTGTGTCTTTATTATCCTATTGTACACGTGCTTAGAAGAACTATTCTATCCATGTCAACACGTACGTAGGCTGATATGCAACTCTAAACAACATCCATAGATTACAGTAGTCAGATAAGGCAAGACACAAGGATGCTCTACTAACCTTTAGTCTTCATTTTCAGATTTTTAATAAATAGTATAAACAACATGAATAGTAAAAACTGGTTCTACTATTTACCTGCAGATTCCATGGCGAAATCCACCATACCAGTTTTGTCTTGAGAGTAGAGTTTCAGTGCATTGTTTACAATAATCTTCGCTTGCTACAGTTGTAGTACACATAGAAGAGGAGAATGGAAAGAGAAAGATTTTAATAATATCAAGTGATAAAATAATTGATATATATACACACTTGTGAAGTTGCAAGCATCTTTTTAAGATGCTGTACTTCATCAAGTCTTTGCAAGCCTCTGTCAAGACAGAGATTGTTTTTAGTGCGTGGTTGTCTAGCTTAAAATACAAATTCATACTGCTTCTTGACTGATGTTTTCTTCAAAAGTTGCATTCTTTCCCCTACCTTCCCAAGACTCTGAGCTGCATTTCTTTTGGGAATTTTTGGGAATTCTTCTATTTTCCAGATAGCATACTTTGGAAAAAACACAACGTTCACAACAGGCAACAAGCAACGATGTAAGAATACACTTGATACAGCATTTTCTGTAGTTCTCCCCATTTCAATTAATGTTCTCAACATCTTTCAAAATCATTACCATCTACATTGACAGTCACACTCCATAAAATGCCTATGAAAGGACTCTTTACAGCTTTAGTTGAACTCCTGAGAACTTAAAACTCACCGCTTCTGTGATTCCAGAAATCCCTGCATTAGTCACCGCATTTGTTACTACTTCTGGTGTTAGCTTTTGGTTTGTAACAGACATATGAAGAGTAATATTCTTGAGGATCTGCAACTCTAGATCCTGCAGCAAAGTCTGCAGATCACTTTTGCTCACAAAATTGGATGTAAGCCATTGGAGAAGCGATTCAGGAACATCTTGCTGATCACCAAAAAGCATTAGCTTGATAGATTCTTTGACCTGGGCATCTACCTAGCAGAAGCCATTAACAATCATAATAGAAACAATTAGTCTTTACAAACTATTAAGGAACACCACATATACAATACAAATGTGTGCAATCAATACATACATTTGGTATTACACAGAAGTCTAGTTTTCACATGTGTTTTAACTACACTGCCTTACACTGAAAAAACAGACCAGCCAGGTGTGCTGAAAACCTATGGGAGATCTGGATGCTTCAGTGGTTTGGTGAACAAGACATACTAAAAGCCCTAGCAAATAGCAAGTTTACATTAGGGGTCCAACACTTCAGAATAAAAAAGTTGATTGCAACAGTTCAAAGAAGGCACCATGGCAATTCTAAAGGGAGCAGCGTACTTGTTGGCCTAGTTAAGCAAGTCGCTTCATCCCACTTATGGTATGCTTTGATTCCATACATAATAGCTCAATTATTATTTGAGCATTAGCACAAGATGATATTTTAGTCGAAGTTGATAATCCTTTACCAATACTTACTGTCGTATTTTGTTGGCTACATTATAGTCAGACCTTATAAAAGGCTTCAAAAGCATTTAAGCCTGATTTTCTTTTTAAAACAACCCTCGGATCACAAACTCAACTTGCTTTTACTTAAGTTTCTTTTCCACTTTCCACGGGTTTGCTATTCTTACTGGTGTATTTTGCTAAGTACTGTATACAGAACTGCTATTCCATCATATCTTAAATGCAAAAAACTCTGCCATTGTAGAAAACAACTCATGAACTCTTGTCTAGTGAAACATTACAAACTAATGGAAAAAAAAATTTACAGCACCACTACACAAAACACTACCACTCTAACATGAATACGACCCACATATTACTTAGAGTGCATTTTGAGAAAGTCAGTGAATAAAATCAAGTAGTATCACATTTTACTGGGACAGAAATTACAGAACCTACTTTTTCATGAATGACATCTATTTTCTCGCAACTTGTCTTCACATTTTCCCCAGTTAACAGCTCCGATTTCATCTGAGACAACTCTAGTTCTAGCTTTTTAACTTTGGACAAAAGTTGATTATGTCCATCCTCATCTCTGACAAAAACAAGGAGTCAATAATTAGGAAAGAGTAGTTTGAATCATTCCATCAAATTTCAAAAGGTGTAAGAATGTACTTGTGTAATACAAAGTGCTTTCCTAGTTCAGTTATTCACCATGATAAGACATTGTGAACCTGCAGTTCCTTGAAGATGTTATTGAAGGCATACTTAGGATTAATATATTCAAAGCAAAGTATTTTGAAATCGTGAACAAATCCAGCAGTGATAACTTCAGAACATTGCCAGGCTGACAAGTTGCTATGTCAAACACAGATTTTTTTGCATTTAAAGTTTCTGGCAAACTAGTCAAACTTTGTTTGCATGAGTTTACCACTGGTTACCTTACTTAAACCAGAATGACTTTAGAGGCAGGTGTCAAGTTAAGCTTAAGTAGCAGGTCACATATGACCAATACAGATGTTCAGTGCATGCTATGGAAAAAAGTATCAGCTATCATTCTAAAGCCATTTTACATTTAGATCTAATTTAAATGAAATTCAGCAAATAAGTGTTTCTCTGCCTCTTCCCAATGGGGAAACTACTTAATGAAGTGCTGCAGTTTTTATCTTGGTATTATACAGGACATGAGTGGAAAGTAGTGTAACTGACAAAACAAAAACAGAGACAAAGATTAGAATTTATACAATTCAAGAACTGAAATATAAAGCCTATCAAAAGCAGTTACTGTATACTTCACTAAAGAAGAAAAAATCCTAATGCATTTATAGGAGGATGAGAAGTCACTCATTCTCCTCCACTATATGAACAGCTTTCTCTAGCAAACAACACAGTTGTAGGACTCCTCATACACCGGAAGCAGGACTTGTGCTGATGATGACTGGCACCACAGCTGAAGTCTACTGTAAGACAGAAGTACTTTTGCTGACAACATAAACTCTTAAGGTCAGTTAACCGACACAGAGAAAAGGACTGTTGTATTTCAAAGAAAAACATGTATATATATCACCATTAGGACTGAAAAAGCAAAATATAATTTGAAAAGTGTTTATACCTCATTGTTTTTGCTTTGGCTACATCAAGCTCCTTCTGAATGTCCTAAAAAATACAAAAGTTAGTTTTAACATATACAAAGAAACAGAAGTGACAGCAAGAGGATATAAATAATGTTAAATGAAAACAACACATTTTAGCACCACCTATACAGGACTCTGTCCCCACACTTACATTTGTGCCTCTATAAGATTTTATCCAAATAGGATCTGCCTCACTGGTCAAGTGAATAATTTTTAATCTTCAGACTGAAACTCTCTCCAAGAAGGGGAGCAAGAACACAACAAGTTTTGAGATGTAAAATCTGTCATAGCTAGAGTAAAGCAAACTGAGGCTTGGGATAGCCAATAAAAAAGTTAGTCTATTTTATCAATCAGTTACAATTACAGCAAGTTAGCAAAGCTAGCTTTCAATACCTTGGATTCAGCAGAGAGTTTTCCAACAAGGTTTTCTATTGTCTGGACACGCAACTCATGTTCTTGCTGTAAAGCCAGGAAGTCAGTCTTAAAAAAAAGGGAAGAAAAGGGTGATGTATTTTTTTTTTTTTTAAAGTGAAAATAGCACAACTGAGATTTTCTACAAAAGCATCATTTTTATTTCATTCTGTGAGTGTTTAAGTGACCTATCCTGCAGGTAGCGTGAGAAATTATAGAATCTGTAATAAATATAAAGGCCTGATTCAGCAGTAGTAGGGGTTATACACAAGGAACCCCTTCTTTGTCACTACTCCTTCCTGTAGTCTGTTTTTCCTGTATGAAAACAGGATAAATCCAGCTGCTATTCATCAACATAAGATTCTACTTTAGACTGCTTATCTCTATTTAATTCTTTGTCAGCAATAACGAAGGAGGAACAAATGCCAGTGACTACTCTCTATCATTTACTACTCATCAGTTAATTCTGTAACAGAAAAAATAATCCTAAAGTCAAATGACTAGTAATCTGCATTACTAAAAGAGAATACTTTGATCAGTATCAGAAAGCATAAATAACTGACTATCTTACCTTTTCATCCAGTTTCATATCTTTAAGATGTTGACCCATCACATTTTTTATTAGCTTCAATGTTTCACTTTTGTCACTCATCTGGGCAACCTGATCTTGAAGATTATGGAGTAGAAGCATCACTTTGCTGTATTCTTCATCATGGTGATGGCATCTGTCAGACACGAAGGCCATTTGCTTTTCCAGCTCACTTACACGACCAGAATCAAAGACATTTATGGTATCCTAAGGTATAAAGATTTTTTTTTTTTTTTAATATATAAAAATCAAGACATTATCCTTGTGCATCAAATAGCTATTGCAAAATATTGAAGACACAGGAGTTAAGAAGCATTTAAAGATATGAAAGTTCTTCCCTAGACCATTCCCCCTTACCTTTGGAGGTTGCACAGAGTGAAAAGAATCAGCCTGTGGTTCAGGAACACGAACAGAATCATCTATTTTCTGTATTCTATCAACTCTTGTCCAGTTCAATGAAGGTAATAATGAAATGAAGCCATCAAACCCCCAGAACCATATACCTAGATCAGAAACAAAAAGCAAAAAGAGCGTTCAAGATATTTCTCCCTTAAGACTGCTTATGTCTACAAATTGTTTTCTTAGTTAGGGACACAAGCTACCTTAAGTTGACAAGGTAGATGCCACACAGCGGACTCTACTCCAGTCTAAATAAAAATCAGCATGAGCCAGCTTTAAAATTGTTAGGTCAAGTACTGAAGAATATTAGGGAACATCCATCAGTACCACTCACACAGTTCTAAGGCAGGCAGCTTGCACTTACATATTATAATGTAATACAGGATCTAGATCTCATTTACAAAGACAGGCCACGCTCACTAAAGGCAGATGTAAATACTGAAACACTGCTTTTTCTTGCAATGCAAAACACCTTGCCTTACACCCTACTTACTACACACCACGTTGCATAAGAGCTAATAAAAGTTGGAGGAAACTTAGGCTTTCATGGAAACAATCTACCATTTCACAAAGATTACACTTATTTTTGCAATATCTTAGTGAGAAGTAGCAGCATTTTAGACATAGGGCAACTTCTTCCTTTCTCATTCCTTTTAGTACAGAGGACTTTGAATCCTCACTATATGTTTCTGTGAAGCTTCATCTTCTCCCCTAAGTAGCTACAAGTTTTTTAGGACACACAAAGACATGAAGCTGCTTTTCAGAAATGATCCAGCATTTTTGATAAATATTTTAAACTAAGTTTATTTCAAAGTAGACAGCTGGCCTGGAATATTGTCAACTAAACACTTAAATAGCAGTATTTTATGCAACTACCACATGATCTAGAGCAAAGGAAAGATTCAGGATTAGTTGGTTAAAGAACTTAAACACACTTTTATGAATATCAACAACAATCAAAGCAATCAGTACACAGCCTACTCTTTATGACCTCATTGCTATTCCTATGAAGGGAGGTAAAGAAAAAAAGGACTTCAGTTCCTTGACTTGCCCACTCTGTCTAAAGAGCTCTATGAAATTAAGTCAAAGGTATTCCTTTCATGGCAAGGGAAACCTCACTGACTTGCCAATATTTTGAAGGCATAAATTACTGCCCTGTGCACAAACAAATTTGCTCTTTTTGCTTCTGCATTTTCTTCATAAACCAGAAGTTCAACTAAAAATGCTATTTTGGAATAGCTGTAGTAAGCATACACCAATACACCAATTTGTATTTTAACTAACTGATTCACATACCTAGTACAAACAGGAGTGGGATAAGAAACAGTAACAGCTTGTAGATCTTCGGAAGGCATCTAGAGAAAGAATGAGAAAAGTTTACATGAAACAATACATTTATCATATTTTACTTTTTTAATATTATAACTGGGTAAATAATTTGATCAAAATTTTTTCAAAGGATACACACCTTCTTAGAAGAAACCCCTTGAGCAAAGACATCAGAGTAACAAGTTGATACCACACAGTTCTAAGCAACCTGGACATGCCAGAAGCTGCCTTCCCTAGAAGACAAAAGTGGTAGCGTGATGTATAACTACTGCAGCACATGTTCAAAAATCAAAGCAGAGGGACACGCAAGTGTGGCCAAGAATACTTTGCACAGCAGAGAAATGCATGAGTACAGGCAGTGCATGCAGCTTATTAACATCTAGGTATCACAAGTATGACAGCATTATAGCATCAGCTACTCAACAAAACCAACAGCCATGCAAAAAGATGAAATGCTCATTCGTTGCAACAATGCTATCTTGCCAGAAATTCAGTGTTAATGTTTGAATACCAGTTACCACACACTAAAGACCTCAGTAAGTTTCATGAAATGCACAGACCAGCAGCATCTGTTTTTGCTAAGAGGAAATACCGAGATAGGAAGCGACTAGCAAACCAAACACACCCCATTATTCTTGACACCCCATATTCTGTGCTATTCACACACACTCTCTCTCAGCCTGGTTAGTCTCCCATTATGCCTGTGAATAGAGATATACCCTCTCACTAAGTATATTTTGATCAATAAAGAAAATAAAGTAGCACATGCATTTCAAGATACAAAAGCTACAGCATAAGCCCAGCTGAATTAGTGTAAGCCGCGTACTGCAGATTCCTAGTTTGTCAAAAGGAACAGGCAATGCACACACAGATGGATGAGGATAATAACCTGGAGAAAGAATGGTCAGCCAAAGTAGAGACAACACCTTCTGAGACACAAGCCATCCTGTTGCTCCCACTGTTCGCAACACGTGAAGCATAAAGTAACCTAGATTATAACAAATTAACTCTATGTGGTAAGATACATAAATGAGTTTAAGGTTCTTTCCCAGTACATGTAGTAAAACAGATGTAATCCCTTGCCCATTTTGTGTTGTGCATATTTTTAAACCATACCTTTCAGTAATACATAAACTCGGTTCTTCACTATTTAAAAGCAAAGCACTAATAAATATGAAGCCAAGTAAAACCAAGACAATTCAGAAACAGAATTCTCATGTATTGAGATAGACAGAATGATCAGCAGCAGCTGTGCAGTTAGAATATAACTTTTCCAAAAATCAAAGTTTATGTTTTGTAGCATGGCATTGTTAGATAAACATGCCAAATATAACAGGTAACAGCAAAAAACCTACTACCATAAAAAAAAACTTTTAGGTACATTATTTTAAGAGCATCTTATTTGCTCTGACTCATACATAGAGTTTGTTATCTAGGCTCATGTCTAAAAGCAGGAACAATTAAAAATTGTAAATCCTAGTGAAAAGAATTAAATAATGTTTAATAAATACTGATAAATAATAGAAAATATTCCCTATTGAAAGTTACAAACAGTAAATTTTCATTAAATGGAATGTTCCCAAGGATCTTCAGTACATCAGTTTTTTTTTTTTTCTCTTAAAAAAGCCAAACCCACCACCAGCACCACCAAGAAAACCCAGAATGCACTATAACAAAATGCTACAACTTCAAGCTCACTGAAGCCAACGGTTACTACACCCAAGACTAGAACTGTTCATTCTACAGAACAAACTACGTAATTACGTTTAGCAAATAATCCTACATTTTTAGATTAGCAGATATGTCTGGGTTAATCTGAGGGATTATAGATATACCAACCCAATCTTTTGCAAAGCATTTAGGTGACTGAAGTGTCTCAAATCATTTTCCTTTGCTGAATAAAGAGCACTCAACAGATTCCTGAAGCCTCTGTCATTCAAGCTAGGGAACGCTCATCTCACAGGGAAGATTCTATCCCTATATAAGATTCCTGTAAAAATTGACTATCACTAGAACAAAAATAAAGTGTTAAAAACCCTTTATTCAGATAATCTGCATACCAATACCTCATACCTTGCTTTCATTTAAAGGAAGCTTTTCAACCTATTGAGAGTATAGACTTCCCCAAAGTGCAATAAATGAACAAATCTGACTTGTTCTTTCTAACACACAAGGTATATGCTCTCTCTACACCTCATTTTTACTAACAGGTATGCAGTTTGCCAAGCTTCTACAAAAACCAGTATCAGAGCAAGAAGTCAAACAGGAAAGGTGTTAAGTAAATTCATTTTCTAGACACTTTACACTTTTAATCTACTTTGACAGATGAAGGTAGAAAAGAAAGAACAAACACAAAACAATAAGAATAATTAACATTGTGATATTGCGATGCAAAATAAAAGCAAAATAAAAAAAGGTCCAAGTCAACCTGCATAAGAAAAGGTGTGCCAAATGGTCCTTGCTACCCTTTTAGCCCATGAGGATTGCATGCGGTCTGTGGTGTATATTTGAAGATGTTTCTTCCCCTTACAGTCATCACCTGTTGGTTGTGGTAACAGTTGATTAATGGGACAAAGCTAGAATGAAACCAAGATTTTTACAAGATAACTGATATTATGAAATAGACTTGTTCAAGTTATCAAACCAAAAGCCACTAAGCAAACTTCAGTGGAATAAAACCTGCCAGAGAAAATATTACAGTATACGAAGCAATCACCATTCTCCCCTTACATCTAAGTTGCAAAACGAACACTGACTTTGTAGCTTCCGTAGAGTCACGGGGCATCAAATATTACTATTACAGCAACAACCTAGCGCACAGCCCAAGGCCAAAAGACAACAGCAATCATTACACTTACATATTGATTCTTCATTTAGACCAAGATGGCTATCTTCTCTGTAAAACTCCTTTACATTCATACTTCCACAGTAGTCTGAGTGAGCTGCAACACATTCAAGAAGCGTCCATGGAATGTGATTCTAAAGCTCAAAGCCTTTCATATACACACATTTCAGCCATCATATATGCAGACTTTAGCTAAACTGGTTTGGTTCACTATCAAAGCCAGGTTACCCACAGGAAACCTGAGAAGTGATCAAGAAAGAAGCCTACTCTGTGCAATCTTATTTTCTTTCTTTAATTAAGAGCAGGCCTTTTGGTTCCAAAGTCTTTCTGCTTCTTTTCAGACAGTAAAGTTCGGAGAAAAATCCTAAGTAACAACTCATCAAATCTTGAGTCCCTACACTCATCATTCTGTCAAAGAGTCCAACCAATACATCTTTGTGTTGATTTTATCAGAGATCTTAAGATGGAGATGGAAAAGAGAGCATTAAGCAAGTTATAAGGCACTGAGGCACAGAGAATGGGAGAAAGTTTTATTCACACACAAAAATCAGTTACCTTCTGCCTATGGCAATTTAACTTGACTTGTAGAACACGTATTAGAGAAGAGAAAGCACCAAAGAAGAATCAAACATTTTCAAGGAAAACAAGATTTGCTTTAGAGTAGTGCAGAGTGATGATGGCAGCTTTAGTTTTGCAAGACAGATCTAATCAAGCTTTAAGAGTACACTGGGCTTAAGGGTAACAAGGTAGTCCAAACCTAAAGACATTGAAAAGTTAGGATTTCACACTATCACATCAAACAGTTTAAAAATCAACGTAGAGTTTCTCAATTTAAACCATACCTTCTACCACTTCCTAGTAAAAGTCATATATGTGAATCCTGACACTTTGAAAACAGAGGGAAAGTATGAAAAAGGATACCACTGAGATAATCAAATAATGATAATAAGAAAGGAAGAAAGACAGGAGTCAGCCAAAAGACTGCAGAAAAACTAACACTGTACAAAGATGAAGTCTGCAAGAGAAAACCCCAAACAAACCCCAACACACACACACAGAGTCTTTGTGTGGAGGCCAAGGAAGACAACTGAAAAGGTACCTTTAAATTCATAACCCAGCTTCAGCAAAACCATTTGAAACAGTTGCACTAATAGTGATGTAAAAGATGCTGCAGCATGTTTGACCAATCGCAGAATCGTACTCATGTAGAAATAGGTTCCTCCTATTGAAAAAAACAGTGTGAATACAAGTTATTCACCACATAAAGATACATCATTCTCTGGTTACCATTAGCTTGTGGAACAGTGAGGACAAATCATGGAAAGCTTTTGTTTAGCCAGGAGTATGAAACTTAACCAAGTGTGGTTTGAAAAGTCTGGATGCACGAGATACAAAAGCTTTGCTGTAGTAAGAACTGCATACCCTAGGGAAAACACCTTCAAGACAGAATATATGGCTCCAGTAAGAATACCCTTTCCTCGTGAGAATTAAGAGCTCTAAACAGCAATGAATTCCTTGCTTACAGAACTCAGGACTTCTCAGTGATGAGAGCTGTTCATACTGATTTTGTGAGTGACACCTCCAAAGAGACAAACTATGTTCTTATTTTGGATCTGAAAGGCTGAGGACTTTCTACCTTCTCTTTCACCTTTACACTGGATGAAGTTACTGCAGCGGTCTGCCTCAAGTGCTAGAGACACAGGCTTCTTCAGAGCCACGGGAGCAAAGCTGCAGTCCACCATACTGCTGCTTTTCTAAAATCAGCCACATTCCAAAAAGCTGCCCTTTGCACCTAAGTTTAACCCAAACTGCTGGATTAAAGTTCAAAGGGATGTACAGAGATGAGTTCTTGTAAAATTCTCCTGCGTGAATACAAACTCAGGAACACAGAAAACAGTTTTCATGTAGAGTCACTTTAAGTAGCTCATTATGCCAAGCCAACTAAATTCCTACCTACGCTACTGGTTTACCAAAAAGAAATACTTGCCTCAAAGCATTTAAAGCCCCAACTAATTGATTGAAAACATAGTTTATAGTTTATTCAAGAACCACACACCTACAGAATCCCAAAACTGGTTCCTTTCTAATTCAAGGCCACTCAAGAAACAATTTCTTCATAGCAACTTGAAGACAACCAACAATCAAGACATTAAGATGCTATGCAAGAGGCAGGCAGACACAGTCAAGACAATGAGGACAATAATCCTTAGAATGGAGATTGCCTTGGAAAGGTAGAACCGTATTTACGGCAGATTCATTTGTTTTAGAGCTTTAGGAATGTAATCACTAGGAAGTCTATTTGGAATAAGTTTTTCTCTTTGGAGTTCAATTTTTAAAGCAGTTGAGGTTCAGCTTCTGAAAACACTCTAGTAAGCTGCAAGGTTAAATGAGGAGGGGTGGGAGGGGGAAGGCAGAAAGTAGAAAGGTGTATCTCAGAGATTTCCTGGATAGCAGAAGCACTGCAAAGCAGAAGTACTGCTCAATTTTAAAAGTTCAAATCATGTAAGGAGAAAAGGCTGCATAGAAGAAGTTGCTATCTGAAAACCTTGACCAAAAACTTCATAGACAGACATATATAGATCAATACCAGATTAGGAGACTCCTACAACTGCTCATTGGAACTGCTCATTGTGTTTTAAACCAGTTTGGAAATATAACTTGTTAAGATACCACAGCATTTTGATTCTGAAATTGTTTAATTTCTACAGCAGCATTGATAATTATATATCAGAAGCTGACATAACGTTTCAACTGATGAACGAAAAGGTATTTCATACAAACTGATCTCTAGAATTTAGTTATTGGTAAATTTAGCAGAGCAGGAAAAGTGCTCAAATAACACTACATGGAAAATGCATCAACTGAACTGTATACCATTCTGCTATCCAGATAACACACAGGAGAAAGTAACTTACTAAATGCATGGTTCTGGCTCCTGTCCCTAGAGTAAATTCTGGAAGATGGCACATGAGAAGCTGAGTATGCTGTGAGAACCTCCCTCCGTTCAGAAAGCATGTTGTAGTCACTGCAACTGTAGCCATTGATCATTGTGCTCTGCGTTTCTGCTGCTGTTATACTGCCATTTCCCTGCGTCAGTGTAGTATCACTACCTAGCAAACCAAGAGTAAAACATTAAATGCATTAAAACCAGTATTGCCACCACTAGTTACCAATAAACAGAATGGATGTGGAAAGAAAAGGAAAGTGTAATTACCTCTAGGGTCGCCATCATCATCAAGACCTTCAAAGGAAAAAAAAAAAAAAAGGTTTGATCCCAAATAGAAGGAAGTTCCATAATCAACTACAACATCTGCCATGAACTCAAATTAAAAGTCCCACTAATTTTAAGACTGCAAAGAAAAGCCAGTTTATAATTAGTATTTAATGTATTTTGCAGCCCACCACATAAACAAATCCATATATTCAGACATTAACATAGCAGGGTAACAGCCAGTGAAAAAAGATTCTACCACAGAAGCGACAAACAAAATAATATGAATGACTACACCTTTTCTTAGCTCCCATGTGACTTTAAAGCAGCTAGTTACAAGCTTATGCTGTTTCTGTTGCTTGGTAACTACTTTGGTAGTACTGTATTTTAAGATGCCGTTTTAAGAGCCAGGTAATCTGAAGTTTAGAACACATTCTACTAAGACTGAAACAATTCTTTACATTAGGACTCTCCGAAGGGCACAAGCACACTGACTAGAAACAAATAGTCTTAATTGGGAGATACAATAAGTTACTGATTTTCCTCTACACATTTTACAGACAACACTTTATGTAGACACTTCCCATATTTTCCTCTTCAGTTAAGAAGAGGAAAAACCCTCTCAGAAAATCCTGAAGTGAAGTGTTTGAAAATTTTGGATATTAACTTGACTGTGCAACGTGTCCTCATATTGACTATATCAGCAAATCAAGTTTACACACTGGACTGTGAATTTCCAGAAGACATCTTAGCAAGCAGACATCTACAGCAAAAGTGTAAGTACACACACACATTTGGGGGCAGGATAGAAAAATGAGGGGAAAAGAGGGAAGATGCGAACATACGTTTATACACACCAAGCTATAAGCAGTTTTCACAGTTTGATACAAGCAACAGCAATCATTGCTTACCCCAGAAATGACCAACTTCTGTCTGCTCTTGAATCAAAGATTCATCCAATACAGTGGATACCATTGATGCATCACTGGCATGGCTATTGAAACTGCTTTGGCTAAGAACAGAAGAGCTGGATAGATTTCTCCTTGGCGTGTGTTTTGTACTGCCAGATTGTTTATTCACACTTCTGCGTTGCTTCATCACTCTAGGAAACAAAGCAAAGACAAATAAGACAGCACTAAAGATACAAGTTTCTGTTAGTCTTTCCTTTTATTAAATGAATAGACAGTCAAGGTATTTCAACTCCGATGTGACTAGATAGATCAAGTCAGGTTCAAAAGAAAATCCTCACCTTCAAGCATCAATACTTTTACAAAGTCTTCACGGCAAACCACATAACATAATTTTCAAAGTAGGGCAGTAACCACTGATAACAAAGAATAAAACAGTAGGTAACCTATGTTTGTACACCTATTGTGTTCAAACAGGAAGTCTCAAGACTCCAACCAATAAATTAACTTGTGATGATGAAAAACGCTTACCTAGAAGACTGTTCTCTGAAGGAGCTGTTTCCAGCATAAGAGCTGTCATGAAGGTTATCATTTTGCGCATCATCTGATTTACTACATCCTGCAGCAGCTAATCGTAAGCTACGTCGTGACATTCTTGGTGAATCAAATACTGGATCTATTTTATTTTCAGTCTCAAAATCCAAAGCAGATGAAGAATAGCTTGAACTGTGGCAAAATAAGAACAGCAAAGTCAGAGTTTAAGAGAAAACTCCCCTAGTAACAAACGTCCTCCAAGCTAGTCTAAGCTTCCATTAAAAGCAGTTTATTTGGAGTTACAGAGCAATTCCCGTAAGATGCACCACGTAGCCAAAAAAATTTGGAAGTACGTAGATATTCAAGGTTCTCTTAAGCAATTCATATTACAAGTTTAACAACTGAAAGCAAATCACAGTTAGAAAGAAACAGCCACCATGGAAACCACATTTGAAGCTTAGCCAGAGCAAGCGTTCGTTATACAGTCTAGTTCTTCTGGGATCAATTTGAGACAGGAAGCCATTCAGGACAGTTTCTTCACCACATGTAGCAGTCAATTAAAAATCATAATGCACTCTAAGTTGCAAGGTAAAGATTCATTTCTAGTCAAAGTTTATTTTTGTTTTGTTTGACAATTCCTTGTTTGGAGAACCAAAGATCCATATGCCACACTAATCAGAATTTCCACCTCCCAACAAGTAAGGAGCTTCCTCCCTTTAAGATACCTAAATTAGTTTAACTGCCCTTACTTAAAAAAAAAAAAAAAAAAAAAAAAAAAAAAAAAAAAAAAAAAAAAAGTGGTTTTAAAAGATTTCTGTATTTAACTCTGAACAAATAGAAAAATGTTTAGAGTCTTTCATCTGGTCTTCTCTGTTTTATCCTAGGGAGGCAAGTTTACATGTAGACAAGCTTCACATCATTACTCCAGGAACTCTATCGCACACTTTCACACTTGGTTCTCTCAGAACCTCCATGAAAACTTACAATGAAGACAAACACAAACAGATTAAACAGAGAAGTCAGCAAGAAATACATTTACTAAAGCAAAAGTTTAGCCTAAAGCAAAATATTCATACCTAAAATCAAAGGAGACATTGAGCAGAGCTGGTTGCTGCAGGAGGCCAGGTTCTAGAACCACTCACTTTGTTACAAAGTCCTCCAGGTCAGCTTTCGTAAGGAGCCTGTCCCCTCTTGGACCACAGGGACATACAGAGCTGTAACAGCAGCTACTTCAATATTCCTAGGACTTTTGTTTGTTTTTTTTAAAAGAAGAGCTGAGCAACATACTGTTAACTAAAGCAGCTCCTTCTCCCCAAAACCCCAGACAAAACCAACCAAACAAATTTGTTCTGAATGAGTAGATTCTACCGTGTAATCTGTATTTGAAATAGAAGCTTTCCCTTTAAAAAAACATATATAAACAGCTACTATAAAATTTATTTGTGCAAAAACAATTTAATGCAATAAATAATTTTCTTACACAATCATTAAAGATCCTAAAACATTACAAAGTACAGTATGGTATGTATTGTATTACTTTGGCATACAAATAAGTTAACATTAGAAGGCCTAGTAGCTACACTCACAGTAGAGATTTAAGCCTGACAAAGTGGGTGCTTTCAAAGCTGATTTCTTGATTGCTCCACAATGCAAAGTAAAACACTTAAGAGGGGATTGTGTTAGAGCACATGAATTGCATTTCTTTCAGCTGAAAAAAAACCAAAACCAAAACAAAAACAAAAACCACAACACCCTAACGCTGCAGGAAAGCACGTAGTGCTCAGCAGTAAGTGGGTGGTCAGCCCACAGGACCAGACCAGACCAGAGCTTCTCCAAAACAACTTCAATCGCCCAGAGGTGCACAGATTTGCTGGCAGGTCTTCGGCACCACCTGCTTGATCTTATTCATCTGCCCTGCTAAGGCTGCCACATGCCATGCAACCCTGTGCAAGGCAGAAATCTAAGCACAGCTTAAGACAAACCCAGCATACTCTACTACACACATCACGCCTATCAATCCCTGCTTACATTTTGGTGGAAGGGAGAGGGAAAAATAAGACAGGAGCCTTCTAATGTGAAAACTGATGTAGTCTGCGTTTGGTAAGGTACAAAAGGACACCATTTTTCTAATTTTCAAAAATACTAAGTTTAGATAGTTTGCATTCTGACAGATGGGAAGTGAGAATATGGGTTAAATACAGCTCTTCCTGTTGTACATTCTGAAAGGATCAGAGCAAAAATAGTTTACTATTTGAGTCCCTCCCTAAACAGTTGTTTCAGAACTCAGTTTTGCTATTTACACTTGCTACTATGCATTTGCTTTTCCTCATCTTCACCCAATGTTTCTTACAGATACTCAATTCACAAGAACACAAAGTACACAGGAGAAGCTGACAGCTGTGACCAGCCTCAATTTGTTTTTGTTTATGAACACCTGCTGTTATTAAGTGTGTCAATGAGCATTTATATCCATCTGGGCTGACTATATAGCTTGGAATCAAGCTCTACTAGCTAAAGCAAAAATCATGGGATCTCTTCTTTTTTAAAGAGAGAGAGCGCTTCTCTCTTGCTTATGCAGGATAATAATCCTCTCCACATTGAAAATGAATTATCTGTCCTTTGTTGGCAGGAGTCTACAAGTCTTCTACCTTGCCATCTAACTTCCCATGCTTTGAAAAGCAGCCTTTTTTCTTCTACAGAAGAGTACAGTAAAGAAAAAACCTCTGCCTTTCCTTTCACAGGACAGAAATGAACCTGTACATTGATAGTACTCCTATCCAATAAGTATGGCTAGCAAAAAAAAAAAAAAAAAAAAAAAAAAAAAAAAAATGAAAAGCGGGATGCCCTTAGCCTACACTCACAGATAACCTACACAAACAGTGCAGACTCTGGTTCCTTCCCCCAACAAACAGCTCCCATGGCTGCTGGCAGCTCTGCTGGCTGGATCTAGTCCTACATTTCCAGCTTCATAGCTACCTTGATATCTCCTTCACATCAGCTTCTACAGAATAAGATTGTCCTAGACTGCAGTGGGTTAATTTTCAAGTTTATTTGTAAGTGGAATGAGACACGGTCTGCCAATTTTAGCACACCTATGGCTTTGTGTGGAGAACCTTAAGTGTCATTTATTTGAAAAGTATTCCTTGGAATGAAGTGAGCAGTAATGGTCTTGATTATTAAAGATAATAATAGATAAATGCAATACATCTGGAGAACTATAATTAAAAAGATGTCTTCTAACACGGATGCAGGCATATAATCAGCATACAAATGTTCATACCCTTTCTGACCAGGGCATTAGTTATATTAACTGACCAAGGACACTTCCTTGAGTTGCTTTGATTAGTCCCAGAACACATGTTAAAAAACAAACAAACAAACAAACAAAAAAAACCCAAACAAAAACAAACCACACAACTCAAAAGATGATGGTGACTAAAGGAAAGATCAGCCTGAAGAGGGAGGTATAAATTACATGTGGACAAGTGGGTGAGATTCACAAGTTTGACTTGCATTTTGAGGAGGATAAAGGTTATTTAGCTAGATTAGTTTAATGCTTTTCTGATTTGGGCTAGAGGAGTAAAAGCACAAAGTAGAAGCACTACAAACAGTTACGAACACACAGTAATCCCCGAGAGTATTAATATAAATTCTATTAATAGGTCATAACCAACTCTATTCATAGCTTTGTGGTGTCCAACTTCACTGTACTTCTCTCTGCGGTGCTACATGCAGAAGCCAATTTCTTTAAAGAAACTCACAGACAGATTTTGTAAAGATTGAATGGTCAAAGGCAGAACAGATCAGAATATAAGCAAAACAAATATAGGTCGGGGAGAGGAGAAGGAATGAACTTCAGCACAAAAACATTTCTGATCAGCAACTCTGCCTAACTCATCCTTTCCTCAGATTCTTCAAATACTGCTTGACCCAAGGTAGGAAGAGCTACATCAATAATGCACAGCATTCTGCACAGATTCAGCAAGCAGACACACAGTGACAGTCTGCTCAGGAGATTGCAGTTCACCCTCTTCACACTCTGAAAGCAGGCAGCGTACCAGTATTTTTCCCCATTATTTTAATATTTGGGGCTTCACAATTTTTCAAGAGGAAATTTTAAAGAAAGTGCTTGCTAAGCCTTCCTTTCTGCACAAGGAAGAATCATAATGAGTTAATTTCCACCTTCATTAAGTCAGTTATTAAATTTCAGCTTATCCAGCTCTATCCACTTCTGAACAGCTGTATCTAACACCTAACACAGGAAAATGGGAGGCCAAAAAGTTTCAAGACATGTAACCCTGCCCTTCCACAAAGGCCTCCTCACAGGTTCTCAGTTTTGCAAAGTGACAATCTTCATTTATGCAGGAAGTCAAAGATTCCAAATTGTCCTAATGAACTATACTCCAGATTTCAAATAGATTTATGCAGATTTATCATTCTGCATCTTCCTTTCCTGCCAGGTTAATCTTTGCTCCTGTGGTATTCTTGTTTGCTTCAGTGAGAAATAAAATTTGTATCCAACAAAACAGTGGGCAAGAAGAACATACTAGCATAATTTCAGACAACTGTTACAACTAAGGAAGAGAAATCAAATTAGATTACAATTTCACAGCTTGTTTTAAGAAAGATATGCCCACAGAGACATAAAAATCATTGTCTAAACAATCTGAAGAACCAAAGTCCACGTTCATTGTTCACAAAAGGGAAAGTTATCCTCTGTAAGAGAGTTAGAATATTTCAGCCAATCTCTAAGGTACATTTGCAGTGTAGAGCTATCTAAAACCAATCATAATAGAATAGTACATCTGCTTGCTGATATAAGGCACACAAATCACCTTTCCTTCTCCAGCATGCCTTTTCTTGAAATTAGTAAGCCCACTTGTATTTAACCAACATTCTACCAATGTTTTTCTAAAAATTCAAGAGGAGTTGCAATTTAATTGAAGCAACATAAAACACATCCCATTTTGCAAAACTATTGACATCACGCTATAGCAAAAAAAAACATGAACCCCCCCCCAAAACTGGTGACACTACTTTTAGAGTACACAAAAGCAATAGTATTAAGTTAGTCATCTCTTGGCAAGTAGTCAAGTATTCTCCAATCTAAACACTACATTGTAATACACATTAAATACATAATAATGACTTACAGGGAGAGAACAGAAAAGTAATCTCATACTGCATCCTAACAGAGAAATTGTTTTTTAAGCTTAAAATTAGCTAAACCAATAACTCAGGCTCACTGACACATACTTGCTTCAAAATACATCTACTAACTCGAGAACAGGGAAAGCTAGATAGACTAAATCAGCAGCCACAATCTGCTCTATTAACATTAAAAAACTCAAGTGGGCATCACATCATTTATTTTGAATACATAATACAAAAACTAGCAAACGCACCACAGAGTTGTTTTTAGAAGACTGAAGTGATTTAAGAAAAACAGTCTAATAATGGTCAGTTTAATAAAAAGACAGAAGACAAAACAAGTTCATTAGAATACAGACTTTAATTCACACAAGCAGTTTTCTACAAAAAAAAAAAAGTAATCAACATGTGACTTCCAGCCAAGTTCCACACTACGGCAATGAGCGCGTATCAATCAGTGTTCTGAAGTGAAAATGGTGCCAAGTTGCAAAAGAAAACACACACAGAAGTTACAAGATACACCAGAAAACATCTAAGAATTTTGAGGACGTATTTATAGAAAGAAGACAGCAATTGTAACTAGGCGGAGAGCAGTTTTTCATAGCAACTAATAAACACTGAGTCATTATCTTAGTCATTGTCCTGTCAGTTCAACATGTATTCCTTCCTCCATTTAAGACACAGCAGTTATTTTCAAAACAGACTGGATAAAGCACACTTCTTTAAAGAAGTCTGCTACTTACCATGAAAGCTAAACTCTCCAGAATTAACAACATTCAGAGAACATACAGTTTCTCTACAAGAAGAAAAGAGTTCTCACCTGAGTGCATATGTATAGCCAGTGTTCTCTGGCAGACATTGGGGAGGAGTGTACGTGTGTAGACGTGAAAAGTCCATGTTGACTGTTTCAAATCATACTGTAAAAGGTGAAAATAAAGTAATGCAATAACTTAAAATTACGTCAAGTCAATGTAAGAGCCCTTGCATCGTTCAGCCTGTGTTAGGAAGCATTGAAATAAGAAAAGCTACTGTTACCAGAAATATGGAGCTCTCAGTACTCCAAGCAGTACTCCTGCTACTGTCAGATATCCCTTATCACTACTGCATGCAGCTCAGTGTATTTCTGACTGCAACTTCGTGTTACTCTATTTTCAGCAATTTCCAAGTTCTCTGGAACAGTACCGTAGTATGAGCCAAGCTCTTATCACAAGTGTACTACAGCACTTCCACAGGAACCGAGTTATGCTAGCATCCCCAAAAGCTAAGCATTAAGATTCAAAAAACTGTGTAGCTATGCTTTCTCTTCACAATAAGTTTTGCTTTAAAAGCCCATTGAGCAAAGCACAGGCTGTTCTGTGCACCAACAAAGTGTAACACAGATGCAACTTGAGGAAGTTTTTATGTAGTCAAATCATTTTACAACCTTTGAACACCATCCACTAAGCAGCAAGAGAGTTTCCTTCACTTCACATCAAATTGTAGTATTTGGTATTGGTTAATTTATTCCTGCCATAAAAACACTGAACACACACCCTAGCAAAGCAGCCAACTGCCAAATGACTCACATGGCTAGAATTAGGTACATTTTCCAGAGCGCCATATACTTCCAAAAAAAAAAAAAAACCCAAACAAAAAAAAAACTCAAAAAAACAAAAACAAAGAAAACAAAACAACAAAAAAACACCAAACCACAACCAAAAAACCCAATAAAAAACCACCACCACCACCAAAAAAAACCCAACCCAAAAAAAACCCCACCCCACAAAAAACAAACCCAACCCACACTTGTAAAACTTTCCATGGGCTCTTTGAAAGGTATTATAGCTTTGGGAAGAAAATAAAAACCAATGTTGTCATATTCAGAAACTCCCAGAGCAGCACAGGTTGACTACTTGTGGCAGTAGGTATAATTTGACTTTTAAGTTCAAAATATTTGTTAAAAACCTTCAGCCCTTCTCAGTTTCTTTAGCCACAAGAAAAGTTTTGCTTTTCTAGAAAAGATTCTTTGATAGTAGACAACATTTGTAGTTAACAACTAGGGCTTGACTATCCTGGATTGCACTGTTACCAAAGCAGAATTCTGGCTATTTTCAGATCATCCCGCTTCAGCAGCAGTAAAAGATATTCCACACAATTGTTATGATGTGCCTAAGCTAAGGTAAAAATATCCATAGCTACACTGCAATTCTTATAATCAAAACATCAACAAGTATCTCATTTTGGGGATGCGCTTTGCTATGCTGAAATAAGAGTCTGCATTTGTATAGCTGCATACACATGAGAAATAGACAGAAACAGCACAGAGTTACAGGTGACAGCAGTTCAAAAATAAATCTCTACACATAACACTAAAATGCTCTTAGTCAATCCACCTGTAGCCTCCAAATCCTGACGTCAGTAAGGCTAGAGGATATTTCCATTACCACTGAAGACAGTTCCCTTCTTGTTTTTAAAAATCAAAATCTATAGGCCTAAACATAGCAGCTTTCTGAATGCAAGCACCTCCCATGCACATGGGGTTAATGAAAAATAAGGTCTCTCACTTCTGCTTATTTACACATCAGTTTTTTTAACATTGTGGAGAAAGCATTTCCATTAAGTGACCTTTCTCTAAACTTACTTCACTTGTCCCAAAGCAATAATGCTTTCACTGGCTTGTATATAAAATTGGTTGTTTGTTTAGAGGAAGCTTAAATTGGTAGCACAGAAGTATGAGAAAAGCAGTTTAATTCTCTTGCTAGAATAAGCAGCAAATACTGCTAGAACACCCAACTGCTGCCATACTCTAACAGCAAAGAGCTCATTTTAGAACACAGGAAACAGAGACCAGAAAGTAATGATTGCCCAGTAACCAAAGTGGAACTGCAGTGACTTTCCAGGTGAGGGGTGTTCATTAACATCAGATAGCATGGCTTTTTTTGCCATTTTAAACAACAGCAGAAGGGATTTCTCTGACATATGCCTACTGAAATTCAAAATCATGATTAAGATTGATCTATTTAAATTGGTCCAGCCCAACAGAAAGATTTTTAAACCATAAGCTAGAGAAATCTCTGTTTCATTTCCCCCAGAGTTGATCTTGACTGCTTAGCATACATCATTTCATCAATAAACCAAGGTTTTTAAGCGGCAACTCAACAGCTGATACCATGCTTTTGACACCTAGCAATATTTCCCCACACAGAAAGCTAGCCTGTGTGAGGGAGCTCTCTGTAGCTACCCAACTCCTCCCTCTGTCTCTGCTACTCATACCGGCAGGGCAAAGGAAGGTTTTGAAAAACAACATAGTGGCTCAGTTTCTGTCCTGTTCTTTTCCCCTTCCTCACCAGTGCTCTCTCTGCTTGACTTCTGAAGAAATCAAATGCTAGAATTTACATCATATTCCTTATTTGCTAGGGTTTGAAGTGCATCATTATGTTAGTATTAGATAGGGCATTACTAACTGAAAAGCCTTGGAGGTATTTATGCGTAGGTCTATTAATAGCTGGTTTTCACAGCACCAAGATCTCCAGTAAAGGTAACAGGTTTGCAGCCTAATCACTAACTATAAGTTAGAAATACTAACTACAAGAAATTCTAACTACGAGTTAGAAATCAGTCTTAGAAGATGCAGGGCCTTGGTTTGATTCACTGCTTGTCTGATGCTCTAAAATTAATTCAAAGGAAAAAAAAAAAAAAAAACTTTACTTGATTTTTCAAAGCAACAAAAGAACCTTAAGTGACTTAAATAGAACTTGAAAATAATCTTCAGAGATAACCACCACAATTTTCAAAAACAGGCATCTAAAATTTACTATGAAAGTGGATTTTTTAAAAAACGTGGCTATAGTTCAACAGCTTAATTTTAGTTATCCTTTTCTTCCAAATATTTAGAAATATTCTGCATGTTTATTACAGCAGAACTTTAAACAACAGATCAGACGAGAGGTAGGTGGATAATAACTCCCCCTAATTTGTTCGCTCATGTTTAACAGCACTCAAACTTTCACATATTAATTCTTCTTGTTTATAAAACTTTCATATGCAACTGGAAGAGCAAGAGACATGCTAATAAGATCTGTCTGGGCTCAGATTCATGTAGGCTTTTAGTATCAGCTTTGTTGCAAGCTTTGCTTTAAGTAACCTTTTTTCCTTCTTCAGAAGCCCATGAACATCTATTTCTTCGTACTAAGGGACATACAGTGAAAGAACTAGGCATGTAGTTACATAAAGAAACCCAAGTAACCGTAAAGTAAATAAGTAAATGCAGTAAGAATGCATTTAAAAGACAACCTGAAGGCAATCAAGAGAGAAGCACACATTTCAGCTAGAATGCAAGCTGACACTAGATGTGCCTCAACTTACAAACTAACTTCCACGTTCCTGCAGAGGAGACAGCTGGGTTATTTGCTTTTTGGGGGAAAGCAGACAACAACAATCATTTCTCCTTTGCAATTCAGCTGAATCAGTGTTACAATAAGTCAGCAGAGCAGACAGACAGGAGAAGAGACAGATTCTGACTTGGCTAGAACACAAGGAAGCATGGGGACTCCTGTAATCAGTGCAGCAGAACTTACTTTCACACAAAGCCCCTGGCTGTCTTCAGAAGACGAGGGCTATGTAGCATCTAAGCAACATGAGACCACACCACCACCTCATAAGCCAGTTTATCTGAAAATCAAGTTCAGAATCAGCCAGCCTTGATGAAACAGGAGTACCTCTGCATCAAACTTCCTGGTAAAGTGATGAGATGCTCTGGTAGTGACCTTTAAGCACAGAAGCACGACTAGAGAGGAAGCAGCACCAAATACACATTATATATACTCTACAAGCATGTGGCAAGGACAAGGAAGAACCTCCTCTTAAGTCTTTCTGGGTGCACAAATAGACTTCCACCAACATACTATCTAGGCATTTCTTCACAAGCACCCTTTGTGACAACGGAAGTGGTAAACCACCATTTCAAACCACCAACGAGACCCTGGCAGAGTAGAAATATTCATGAAGTCTGTTATAGAATGAGAGAATTTGCAAGAAAGCATGTCTTATTTTCTACATTACAAGGGGTAAAAGAAGTGTGCATTTAAAGTCCTAGAGAGATGTTGGTAGTACTACTTCAAGTGGAACCAATTCTATCCTTATCTTTTAAAGCAAACAAACTATGCTTAAGTCATTATGATTTAATGTAGTAATGCCACAAAAGCTGAACAGACTTTTGGGCAAATATTAATAATAATGACACTGGAGTACGCAACTCTACCAGTTCCTGAGAGCAAGCCATTTTTTACTCGTAATTTCAATTTTTATTTTCTACTATTACTCAGAATAACCAATAAAACTATTTGTTTGTTAAAAAAAGGCAAATTCCTAAGTAAATATACTCCACGAAGAATGTTTCCATATATCCAATTAACTACTAGTTTTAACAGGCTGAAGAGCAAAGAGCTTCAAGTTAAAACAACATTTTATTAAAACACATATTCTTAAAACATAAGCACACCTTTAAAATAAAAACACAAAAGCAAACAAACAAAAAAAAAAAAAACCCCAACTAATAAAATTCACATTTAAACCACGTTACCATTGAGGATTACGGCAAAGATCCGCAAACACAGGCATCCAGCTGTAACGCTACCGAGAAAAATTAGAGAGAGAGGTTCTTCGCAAAGCAGTAACATTGCATATTCACATTAAGTACTCCTTCAAACGGTTTTTTTTTTTTTAAAGAGAGGTGGATAGAAACCAGCTGTACCTTCAGCTACGGTGAAACAATAAAAACGTTCATTGTTTACAGGCGCAGCACCCGAGCCCCTGCCCGGCAGCGCACCGAGCCATTCTCCAGCCCAGGCACCTCCGGATGGCCCCACAACCGGATACACACAGCGAGCGCAGGGCGCAGGCCTGGCCGGGCCTCCGCCCCTAACCCGCCCCGGCGCTCGGCGCAGGCCTCCCGCAGCGGCCCGCGGGCGGGGTCGGCGCTCTCCGGCCGCTCGCCCCGGGCAGGCTCCGGGTCGGCGGAGCCGCCGCGGCAGGGCAAAGGGAGCGGTCCGGGAAGGGCTGCACCGCCCGTGGGGAGAGCAGCGGAGACCCCGCGACGGCGGGCCGGGCTCAGGGAACGCTCCCCGGCGGACCGGACATGCTGTTCCATGCCACACCGCCGGATCCCAAAATGGCTTCCCGGCCCCAACAAAGCCCGCAGGCTGCGAGCCAGCCTCCGCTGTCGCTCAGGGGATGGGTTTGAATTCACTGGACGCGGCCGCCCCTGCCAGCCCGCAGCGTTTAACCCGCTGGGTCCCGCCTTGGGGGAGCTGAATCTCCGCAAACGCCTTACGGACGGCTGGGTCGCCTGCGGTTTAACTGTAAGCTCACTGGATGCTACGAAAAGGCGTGTTTCGCTTGATGTCTCGCGTTCCTCAAACGCCTCACTTGCCCAATAAAACACCCTCAATATTCACCCAACCCAACACCTTACTCGTTATAACCGACTCCTACACCTGTATCCTAAGATGTCCACAACTCTTATCGTCACCAAGCCACAAGCCTGTCAAGTAGCACAGATTTTAGGATATATACATGCGCCACATTTACTAGCATATAAACGTAGAAAGCCTGCTACGCTTGCCCATAAAGCCCTCCAAATAGACCTCTGACAGCGAAAAAGCCTGCAACTCACTTCCGTAACATTATGAAAATCAGTAAATACTAACACATCCTCACAGGTGAGAGAGAAAATTGGACATTAACTTGGAAATTCAACAGAAGCATTAGCCTCTAGCAGTCTGTTAGCATTAGTCTGTTGCAAAGCACTGAGAATTATTATTATTTTTTTAAAATCGAGCAAAGAAAGATTGCACTTCTTTTCGTGAAACGTTAAGCTGCAAATCATACGATGGGATAGGACTGCAAGTACTGCAGAGACACGGAACCTGGCATTTGCTAGCTAAGACTTTCCTTTCCTCTAACATATCACAAACAATGCCTTTTTTACACAAATAAAGTGACATAAAATAAAGCAAAGCAAATACTTTTTCTTTCCAACAGATACAAAACTTCCTGAGACTGTCAAAAAAGCAGGCACTACCTGTGTTTCCGACACCTCCAGCCTTGTGCATACCGAAGAGCAACCAAATGTCATCACCACACCAGGAACACAGCTCCACCATCTCGAAATGGGCACGATGCTGAAATACCATATTTTGCAAGTAAAACTACAAGCGATCACTCGCTCAGCGAGCGATGCCAAACTCTTTTACAGCGAAATGCTGCCTGTTTACCAACGCTTTGCCCACAGCAGCAGTTCACCGACACCGGTGACAGCCGAGGGGACACCGAAGGAGGTCTGGCACTACCCAGCACCGCACCGCCACGCCGATTGCACGACGTTACCTTTGCACTCGAGCTCAGCAGCTGCGGTGAGCGCAGGCACGACAGCGCGCTTATCAATTCTTTCTAAATCAGAGCAGAAAGCTGCAGGTTGTCGTTTCTTCCAACAAGAAAACGCTCCAAGTGCCAGAGGTTTGTCTCTCTCCTTCCAGCTTAACGTCGCCGTCCAAACAACTTCGGGCCCTCGGGAGAGGTCAGCGCTTCACCCAACGACTCCAGCCCGCTCCCCACCGCGACGACCTCACGCCCCGCCGCCTTCCCTGGGCTCCCGTCTGAGCCGAGGACGAAGCCGCTCTCCCCGCAGGAGGACGCAGGCCGAGACACAACGCTCCCAGCCGGGCGCCCGCCTAACGCGGCCCTGGCCGCCGCAGCTCGCCTCGCCCGGGTCCGGCCCCGGCGGCGGGAAGCGGCGGCGGGCGGGCGGGCCGAGGCGGGAAGCGGGCGACGGGTAAACGAGGGCGGGGGACGGTTGGCAGCGCGGCAACGGCCGGAACGGGCTGGCGCCGAGCTGTTGGCCGGCCCTCCCCGCTCTGAGGAAGGGCGGGGAAAGGCGGCCTGAGCCCTGAGGGAACGGGGAGACCCCCCCCCTCCACCCGCCCCAGCGCGGCCGCGGGGAGGGAGCGGCTCCCCTCGCAAGGGGCAGCGGAAGGGGGAGCCGCACGCGAGGCCGGGGCTGCCGGTAGCGGTTACCTGGCGCCGGTGAACCGAGGGAAAGGCAGAGAGAGCGGCGGCGGCGGCATAGCTTGGCCTCGCCCCGCCCAGCGGTAACCGCCCCTCAGGGACGCGCACCGCCATGCTGCCCCGCCCGCCGGGACCCGCCCCTCCGGGCCGGGCACCGCCGCACCGCCCCGGCGGCCGTGCGTCCCTGCTCTTCGCCGGGCACCCCTGCATGGCGGCACCGCCCCGGCGGCCGTGCTTCCCTGCTCTTCGGCGGGCACCCCTGCATGGCGGCAGCGCCCCGGCCGCCCTTCCCTGCCTCCAGCTCTTCCCTCGGGCAGCACCGGCCTGCTGGCGGCCGCGGCCCCCTGCCGCGGCTTCCCCCTCCGCAAAATGGAGCCGTTTTGGAGTGGGAAATGCGAAAGAGACGGGGAGAGTTACCTCTAATTTTAACTTCTGCCTCTGCTACTGGGATCCTCATTGACTTTTGTCCCCTGTATTTCTGCGTCTGCCCTTACTGTTTCCTTCCCACTCTGTCTTTCTTGGATTTTATTTGGCTTTTGATTGCTGTTCTCTTAAGATTTCTGCTGCTTGCCCAGCACACCCGGCCGGATTTAAACACCTCAGATCCCACAATCCTCACATGAGCTTCACCTGCGCCAGCACCAGGCCCAGTAACCGCTGGACAACCACACAAAAAAGAAATGCCACGGGCCTGCTTTCAGCAAAGAAGTCATGGCATGAAACAAACCCCAGTGTTCAAATATTTGGGGAACGTATGCAAATACACACAATTTGAAATCGGCATCTGAGTGACATTTTGTTAAACCTTTAGTCTCCCTGAGTCTACGGTTTTCTGGCAGGCATCAACACTGTGCTGTGCGCAAGGACGGTTCAAATGGCAGTAAACAGAAGAACAGGGAATGTGCCACTTGAGAGAGGGCCAAAAATTGTTATTTACTTGTGCATGCAAGAGAAATGATTCACTTGCTGGGAAAGACTGGGTAATAAATATGTAATTATCAAATAAATAAATAGACTGTGTACTTGTTGGGATACAAAATGGGTAAAACCAGCTAATGACTAAAAACCAGAAAAGGATGCAAAATAAAAACATCCACATAAGGCATTTGCTAGCACTGATTTTAGGTAATTACTGTTTATTTTAAAAGAGCTTTGCTCTAGCTATGTGAAAGTTTGAAGGTGATGCAGCCAAAGTTGGGCTGATCTCAGTAACACTCGCAAGCCGGCACATAATTTGGTAAGGCGTCCAGCCCCTCACCAGTCGCCTCCTCCCGGCAGACAGCTGAATACTTTCCAGAAGAGTAAATCACCTCACTTTTCTGGCCATCCCTTCTCTTTCTGTACTTACTCCACACCTGTTTTCCCTGCCTTTAGAGTAGATAATATTTAAGGGTTTAAGATAGGGCAAAGTCACTTCTTCATTTAAACCTCCCTGAAATTCTTTGGTGCTATACGGCCAGGCCGTCCCGGGGATATTTGTTCCCCCGTTCCCCTGGAGCCCAGCCAGGGCAGGCCGTGCTCTGCACTAGCAGGACAAGGCACGTCGCACTCCCCGGGCGTTGCTCCAGTTCCCCAGGCTGCTCTGACTTGTCCCAAGCAGTTGTTTTTCCGTAAGGAGCAGGCCAAGAGGCTGGAGGAGGACTTGGCTTTCCCTCTGCTTCTCAGCTATAAGGAATAGTAGAGCCTTTGGCTTCTAGGATTTAAGGAAAACTTGGTTGGATGTCCCAGTTTTGTTAAAAGAAGCTGGTACATATAGCGAGTTAATTTTTCTACGTATCAGAAGAAACTGCTCTGAGGCAAACAAAAACTCAAAGTTTCTCAGCATCCAACAGGCTCTGAACATAAAGTGGGTTCACTTAATTTTATTGTCTAAGCTGAAGTCTGTAGAAAAAAATGATCAATAAGAATAAAAAATGATCATATTAAAAACATTTCAGTTTAACACTCTAGAGGTCAGCTAAGAATTTAGGCAAAAAAAAAAAGCTTTGTTAACTGACACCAGGTATAGGGCAACTGCAATACAAGGCCACACCAATCCAAGGTCCACATCACCCTAGTCCTACCCCTTCTTTCCATCCCTTCCCACTGTGATTCCCACATTTTTTCTTCCTTCCTACCATGATTCTCACTCCCATTCCCAATGCACTCCTGCACTCACACCTAGAAAACCTGTTCTGCTCTTCATTTTGCCCTTGCTGTCAACTACAAAGTTACAGGTCCCCACAGTGATTGAAGGTATGGACTGAATGTGACAGAAACCAGCATAGCAGGGTGTTTCTGACTGGTAATACTGGGTACTGTGCACGTCAGGCACTGGAACAGGCTGCCAAAGAAAGTGGTGGAGTCACCATCCCTGGAGGTGTTCAAAGAACATGTAGACGTGGCACTTCAGGACATGGTTTAGTGGACATGGTGGTGTTAGGTTGATGGTTGTACTTGATGATCTTGGAGGTCTTTTCTAACCTTAAAGATTCTGGGATTCTATGAAGTGTAGTGACCTTTATGTCCAAGGGTGGGGAGATGATCATATATATTTGCATTAGTATGAAAATTGCCCAAAATAGCTGGAAGTCTGATTTCTTGCTCATTAAAGAAAAGGTTTCTCAACATCTGGATCACACTTCAGCGTTGAATTCCTGATGGCCCTTTCTCTACACCAGCATTGCTGTCAGCCAAAGGCAATGGGCGCTCCATACAAGGCAATTAAGTTATCAGTTAAAAGGGGGCTGCAAAGCACTTCAATTCAATTTTGCCACTAGATCCTGCCATCGTCCTGACTTACAGGGGATTTCAGACATTAACAAGAAAAGCCGATTAGGTAGAAGGCAGGCCGACAGAGCAGGCATTCTCCTCGCATCTGCTGCTTCATCTCCATTACTGCTGTTACTGCCTCCCTGGGGATTGATCTCAGCAAATGGACGCAAGCCTGTTAACTGTAATGTTTGTAGACCCTTCAGCTGCCTAATAATGAAGATTTTTTTTTGCTTTATTTTTCTTTTTCCCTTTTTAAAACCCGGTTAGAGCTTCATGCGAAGGGCTAAGGCACAGAGCAGTCCATTATGTATCCACCAGGACCAGCTCTGATCCACTTTTCCAGCCAGCAGTTGCTCACCTTCCCCTGCAGTGATCCTAACACAGATTCTGCAAATGAAACAGAAACTTGGCTCCTCTCAAATCAGGGGTTGACTTCCACAGGCCAAGATGCTGCCTTGTACGTGGGCAATGCTGTAGTATGTCTGTGTTGTGCAGACAAGGGAATTCCCCCAAGTGAGATAAAGTCTGTGCAATAACCCCTCAGAACTCTAATCTAATCTCTATATATAGAACTATAGCTATTATAGTATAATAACTTATAGGAAATAAAATAATAAATAAAATAACTTTTAGTATAATAACATAAATAACTATTATGGTTATACTATACCATAATAATACCAGTTATTTCTGATCATTTCCAGTTATAACTAGAAAGTTATTATGCTGTAATAGCTGAAGTTCTGTATGTAGAGATTAGATTAGATTTCTGACGGGTTATTATAGTTTATAATAACCTTCCGGCTGTAACTGGAGCTTAGTCCCTGGGGAGCACGCTGCGTACGCAAGCAGACAAGGAGCATTAGTGCATCTTGACCGTGCGCTGAGATGACACAGTGCTCTGGCTGCCGGACACCTGCAGACAGGCGGTCTGCAATCTGCCTAAAGCATTGCTGAGGAAATCTGCAGATGGCCTAGAAGGACCTGCATGGATGAGAAGTGGAGGGATCTGGGAAGATACTTAATCTCCAGTCTCTCCAAAAAATGGTCTCCGATGCAGACTTTTTCTCCAAGTCTAGGTGCCTCATGTGACGGTGCCCTCTCAATGTCCGGTTGATTGATTCTATTTAAGGTAGTCAACAAATACTTAGAAGATTCTATGTTCAGTTAGACAAATGCATGCACTTACCAAAAACTTGTGTTTTGCTGAGAATCCGAGTCCCAGGATGTTCCACAACAGGTCTTCTAGCTTACAAGGACGAAGACAGAAGCGTGTGTGTTCCTCACAGTCACAGGAAGGGCAGGGCTAAAGCCTGCTTATCTAAAGAGCCTGGAAGTTCCAGATAACGATTTCACCCCAAAAAATTGCCCTTGCTTAGAAGTTATGTAATGAATATGATCCTAGTAACATTATGCAATGAATGCAAATAAAATCTAGTACATGTAATAGCTGGTCTAGCAAAACAGGAAAAAAACCCATTTCAGTTGCGTTCAGTTGCAGTAAAAGGTTGAAGCTGAGAAAGTTGATTCTCAAATAAAATAACTGTAAAACCCAGGCTCACCATCCACAGGAGACTTGACAACAGAACTTCTTCGTAAAAGAATTTGAGAAATTTGGGGTATACAAGTTGGAGTATGGTAAGCTATAAGCAGGATCAGCATATTGTTGAAGTCCTATGTCCAGAACACTTTCTAATAAAAGAGCGTAGTGGAGGATATTGAGTTTGTCACACCAGCATAAACAAGATCAGGTTGCTGTTTAACACATCTCTAGAAGGACTGTTGGAATATTCCATTCACAAAGCTCTCCTGGCTCTGAAGAAAAAAACTGGTTTATTGGATGATGCGGAGATTTTTCTTTGAGAGGCATCCCACAACAGACTGTTCTGAAAGATAACAAAATGCTCAGTGTATGCAGAAAAAAAATTTCCTAGCCTACTGAAGATATCAAGCTTGATGAATACTTCAACTCTGACTTTGTATACCAGCTTTAGAACATCTTGAAAAACTTTGACTAATTTCACTTCACCTAAGAAGGTTCTCTGTTTCTCTAATCCCACGTTTGAAGTTGAGTTTTCAAATCTCTTCAGATAACAAGGGTCATTAAAAGCACCTGCACAACATTTGTACTGCAGCTATCAGGAGTCTGCAGTCAGTGGTAAAGTAAAAGAATCTACATTTGTTTTTGCCAACATAGGAAGCTAAAAAATTGTGCCTATAGTAATGTCATTAAGCAAGATTTATTTGGTGGACGTTCAAGGGAACATTACAATAAGAACTGTCGTCTTGTTGAAGTGCAACTTTTAGGTTGCATGGGAAGAACCCGCTCCTTTGCAGCACTCAAATTGAGAGCAGTGTTGAATGAAAACTCTAAGAACTAGGATAGTTATGTAGTCTGTTTCCAGTCTAATTAAATTGGCATCTAATAGACTAAGGAAACAATTTCACAGAATCACAGAATAGCGGAGGCTGGACGAGACCTCTGGAGATCATATAGTCCAAATCCCTGCCCAAGCAGAATCAAGCAGAACTGGTTTCCTAGGACTGTGTTGAGTCAGGTTTTGAGTATCTCCAAGGCTGCAGATATTCACACAACCTCTTCACTCTATTTAATGTCTTCTAGGGATTTTTATTTCACTCACATTGCACCTTCTAAGGATTTCAGCTGACCCTCCAGTTATAGCGAGTTAAACAGTTAATAGTTTTTAGTAAACTAAAATGCTGCTCAACGGAGGAATGGTTATATTTTGGCTTTTCGTGACAAAAAAACCCTCAACTTCAGAGACAGTACATATGATCTAAAGTGAGTATTCTGTTCTACAGGAATGCAAAATAGCTTTTGGATCCATAAGAAACTACTCAGTGACTCTGTATCATTAGTATTACTGTCCCTTTTCGGTAGAATTTTCAAAGCAATCCGGTATTTTGTGGAGAAGCAGCTGTGAGTTTGCATGACTTTGCTTTCAAGCTAGGAATAAGATACACTTGTTAGATACACTTGTCTTGTGTATCTAATATCTCTCAAATGTTTCTTTGAGAATGCAAGTAGATATTGCTGTAAACAGATTGTGGTTTGGTTAACAATTTTGTCACAAGTCTGAAAAGATAAAGTTAGCTCAGACGGATAAACAAACATGAGGATTTCCTACAGCATAAGGAGTATTACCAAATCCCACTGAGCTTGTTTTTAGACTTGAGGCAAAGCCAAGGTACCTGGGAGTTAGAGCACTTTTTGTCTAATATAGATAATTTAAAAAAAAATTTAAAAATCAAGATCCTGGTTTTCCATTATTTGTGTCTGCAATAAATATAAATAGCACACTACCCCGCAATGACATAGACAAGAATCTAGGTGCTCACTTACTTTATTACATAGCAGAGAATTTAAGATGACACTAAAACTTATATACTACAAAGGTTTTTTAAAAAAATAAATCGAAGTTTAACCTACTGTTGGAGAAATTATTTTCAAAGTAATATGCAAACAAATGTTGCTTGCTTTCCAAGGCACAATGGTATAAACAAAAACTGCAGATGCAATATATTTAATACAAAAATACTGTTAATCTAAATAACAAAACAGCACATTTCCTCCCGTGTATAAACCTTAATTTGAAAAAGGTTAGCTTTGTTCTTAGTCATGAAATGTAATACAATGACAATAAAACTATTCCTTCAGTGACACCTACTCAGAATATGTCCCTATTATACCCGCATAAGCATGAGAACTCAAAACATTACCAAAATTCTGCTGCATTATGCAAGAAAAGTTTGGCTGCTTCCCTCCTCCCCCCCCCCCACCAAAACTGATCCTCACAGACCTGACTCTGCAAAGTCTGAATATTATCCAGAGTTTGAAGTGCTCCTTGAAAGACTGAGTCTTCACTCAATTACATTAGTAAATTTGACATTAGACTACTACTTTGTTAAATAAGTTATCTTTCTTAATTTTAAATAGTGTCAAATTCCTGAAAAACAGTCCTCCTTTAAACCTTAGATCTGAAAAACTTCCAATGCAAAGTGAATTAAAACACTGTTTTATTGCTAGCAAATACAAAGAACTGTTCAAACAGCAAAGAACATAGAATTGTACCAATCCAACTTTTAAATAAGCTAATAGTAACTTACAAAGAAAAACAATATTTATTGCTCAGCCTTTCTTAAGCAAATGAAAATACAGATGTAATCCAGATCATACAGATTTCAGATAGAGTTCATTAGAAAGAATTCCAGCCCTGATTCATACAGCTGACTCTTTGGCTGACTGAATGTGCTGTAATAATTGATTACAATAGCCTGGTGTTTGATGCTTGTGTACAACTCCTTCAATTTCTTTCACGAGCAGTTCTGGATATAAAACGCTTCCTTCTTTTAAAACCTCTGTAAAAAAAAAAAAAAGAAAGAAAAAAAAAGTTTGAAAAATCATTAGCCATTCTGCATTTCTCTATCCAAGTTCCTCCCAAGTAACTCAAGCCTAACCTGGAAGTTGCTCTTTTACAAGTTGCGCAGTCATAGCAGCCTGATTCCTCTCTCTTTTGCTGAGGTTTGCATTTTGACATTTATGTGCTTGAACACAGACCAATACACTAATAAATTCCAAAGAATCCATCAAGCAAGTAGGATGTGGTCACATTCTGCAGTCATTGGTGTCTATGCTCCATATCCTGTTTATCATCTATAAAATCTTCTGACACACCAGATACACTGATATTCCACCCTGGTGGGTGCTAGATGAAAACATTACATTCCACATACACGTAAAAGGTCTGAGCTCATGCTCACTGAAACCCAAAGAAAAGCTTCCAGCCTCTTAGGATTAGCCTCTAATTGCATGCACTACTTTCATAAACATGGCTTTAAAAGCACTGTTAAAAATAGGTACGACAAAGTCTTACCTAGGACTGCATTTTGGGTATTTTGATCTGGGTCGTCGAGATATATCAACAGTTCTTGGTACAGATACTTAATGTGACTTTCCATTGAAGATTTCACATCGCTGTCTTTTAAGCATTTAAACCAATTAGTTAAGGTGTGAGCAGCTGCCAGTCGTACATCACATGAAGCATCATCCAGACGCTTTAAAACTTCTGAAAAGGAGCGTATACGTAACCAGAGAGCACTGTGAACAGCAAAGTTATCTTTTGCATTTGAAAAAAACAAATGTATTTTGTAATCACTGAAATTATTCTTGCATTTATGACATATTTCTGTCTTTTGAACATTGGGAATACATGTAGTACATTGCTCCTAAAAGCACACAGTGCATTGTTATTGGATTGTTATGTTGTCAAAAACATTAAAAGAAATTACAAAAACATATAGATTGGTTGAAAATTCTCTAGCACTCTAACAAAGAACTATGATTGTCTATTAATGCATTAAAGAAGTACTGTATGTATTTTTATGCCCTATAAAGCACAGTATTTCTATCAAATATTACCATTTCAGAGAATGACTGCATTGCAGACTATTTGAATATGCAAGATGCAAAGATATACTTTGACAATTATCTGATCATGTATTTCTCCAAAATAAAAATGTTTGTTGTTAGCCTTCTACTGTGCCATGTAAGAAAAAGTATCAGTCATTAAGATGCTGAGTTTGGGAAAGTCTGATTTATTTGTATGTATCTCCGAGGACATAAATCCTACATAGCACAGACTGTACTTCTCCTGATTCATTGTTCAGCATTTAAACACAATACTAAGAAGCATTACAGATAATAGCTCTAGTTGACATTACAGCACTTAGATTAGGGTTTTCTTCCTCCTTTTTTTTTTTTTTTTTTTTTAATAAAAAAAAAAACCCAACCAGCTATCTATTCAGGTCTATTTATGGTACAATGAAATGGTTTGCTCTTGGCAGTCTGAAACACAGCAAGGAGAACAATGTGACTACCATTTATATAATGCATTACTGTTCTTCTTTCACTATAGTTAGAACATTATTTCATATAATCTAAACTAGGAAGCAATGCAGATGAAATACTGGCAAGCCTTGCAAAAACCGTAATATTGAGTGAAGTTCCATCTAGTGGCCTAACGCGCAATAACGTTGGGAATACTTCTCAGTTCTGCTCAGCCAGGAGCAATGGCATTTCCAAAGAACATTAAACTTGTCAAGAAAATGAAATACTGCAGTTAAAGCTACTAGAGGAAGGCCTTGCAAGAAGGAAGTGCTGTTTGAGTCACACTCAACACCACCTGCTCAAGCATTTAACATCCTGATTTTCTAAAATGTGTATGTGTACTTCATACACTTTAAGCAGTCTCATCAGTTTAAGACCATGTCTTGGTCTCTGCAGAATTAAGACATTAGATTGCCTCTCTTACACAGAATATACTGCCAATGATATGATTTTGTGCAGCACTTTACTTTTTCAATTTCCTTAATATCTATAAAATTACTCTGGGGGAGAACTACCCAAATAGTTAAAATACCAGATAAGAGAATACAGAAATAACATTATAGGTGTATGGGAGTGAAATAAGAATGGCTGAGAAACTGGGTCTACATAAAATCTGCCCCTATTTGCACCTTAAACTGTTTAAAGGCTTTTTGCTCCTTACATGGGATGAAAGCCAGATGACATAGTGACATACTGGTTTTGTCATTCCCTAGTCTGTATTAGGGCTTTCATTGCTACCAGTTGCAGTGAATCTGCAGCTCAAGTGGACAACCTGCACAGGGAATCCTAAATCTATACAGTGAATCTGCGTACTGATGTGTTTTTCATCCTTAAAAGCTAAGCTAACTATGGTACTTCAGATAAAAAAACAATTGTAGTTCTTCCACATGGAGATCTTGATTAAAAAGAAAATTAAACTTCTACACTTACCTGTGTAAGTCTTGGTAAATTTGTCTTCATCAAACTGCCTCCCACAGACTTTTAAAAGAACACCAACAATACGACAAGCCATCAGTCGAGCAATTTTAGAGTCTTCATCCATGGCAGCAATAATCTGGGGCAATAGCCCATCTTTGACTTTTAACATCTACAGTTAACAGGAAAAGCACAGAAGAGCAACAGCTTTTCAGTCACTCTAAAACAATATCTTACTGGTTACACCAGTTAGCATTGAGTCTGACTGACACTGGTTTGCTTAATTGAAAAAGTTAATTATAAAAGTTTACCTGAAAATCTTGGAAGTTACACAGCTCTATTTTTGCCTTTAAGCAAGCTTGGGAAATGAAAATCCACCAGTCAATCATTCTGTTAATGAATGCTCAGTATATATGCAGATGAGTTTTATGTAACTTGTACAAGCTTAAACTTACTTGCCTTTTTATTTTTAAAAAAATATTGGCAAGACTTTAAATAATTTGGAATTTGGGGATGAGGATTATGTGTATGTACCAGTAGATGGTGCTCTCACTCTAAAAGGAAGCTTTTAAAGAAGGATCGTTGAAACACATTTTAGTGAGTTTCATAATTTGATTTTAATATCTACATTTCATACACATTAATGCAAAAAGGCATTAAGGCATTGATTCAGAAAAAAATGTTTAACTAGAACAGTAGTCTCTGATAGAAATGTTTTCATATATGTGAAATCAACTAGTTATATGAGTTTAAGCATTTTATTCAGTTAAGGTCTGTTATAAAGACAAGAAAGACTATGAATATTTAATAACATTCTAAGTCTATTTATTTTTTAAAATGCCCTTATATTTAACACACACCCAGTGCATCATTTCCAAATGCCATTTTTGTTAGCAAAGCAGCTTCAAGAAACCCTCCAGATTCAATTAATCCTTACTATGGTGAATAACATTTCTTAAAGTGTCCTCTTTGTCTGCTCCCTACTTCAGTTTCTACAGATGCCCTTCAAGGTCCATCTTAAGTCCTCCTGCCCTTTCCAGGAACCTTTTAGATTTTTTTTTTCCTAGTTGGACCTGTGGGCTCCAAGGCAACCAGACAAGTTGCCTTCACCACATTACACAAAAGCATGTCCTGGCTAGCCTGCTGCACAGGCATGGGCTAGGGCTCCAGTAACGTCAAGTACCCAAGTTGTTGTGCTAATAGTGGTTTGTATTTTGTGTTACAGAACTGATGTTACACTAGAACAAAGATCTACAAAATTTGATGATGGAGAGTTCTACAGCTTACCAGATTGTTGAGTCACATCTCTTATCAGGATATCATCATCCCTCCACTACTGATCCTTTCAATTATTGATACTCAATTAAAATTAATTAATTTTATTATGAAAACTATGTCCATCTGCAAAATATTGCTTACAATAAGGATTTATTCTTTTTTTTCCCCTTGCATTTATTTTGTCTTCCTGCCTAAGATTTTAAATTACATTTGATAAGAAAGAGAGAATTTACCTCTTTTGGTGAAAGCATTTCACAGTGAATAAGAGCCCAAAGGCATGATACAGCTGTAGTGCGGATGGCAGCTGCTGTTCTTCCAGCATGCCACTGCAGATTAGGAGCCAGTATGTCTTTTATCACAGTCTCAAGGTAGCTAGGAAACAGCCTGAAGCCAAAAATAAGAAAGCAAAATAAAGGTTCATGAGAAAGTGATAAAGAGACTGACAGGATATAAAAGAGAATTTTCTGTGACAAAAACATAGGCAGAATAAGAAAAAAAAAAAGACTCTGTAAAAAAAAATAAATAAAATCTTATACGCCAATGTAATTATAATGTATGTGATAAGTTTTTCATAACTTAATTTTTCTAGATAATATTTAAACAAATACCTAACATTCATGGAAAGGGGAGGCTAGACTTTCTCCCACTTCAGACGATGCCCATGACTCACTGTGTTATCTTGGTAAAGTGCTTACCTTCTCTCTGTCTCATTTTCTCTGTCTGTGAAGTGGAGATAACACCCCATACGAATGCTGTGAGGATTCATTAATATTTGTAAGGCCCTTTGAGACTGTCCAGCGAAAAGTATTTATAATGTGAAAAGTATGAATGCTATTGATGAGACCTGAACTACTGATACTGCAGAGAGTCTATCCAGAATACTTCAGCTTTCCCTTGGCTCAGAAACTCGTCTCTATCACGATGAGAGGTCTGTAGGATTTTCTGATGGTGCCAGTCTAAATAGTCGTTTGTTTTCATTACAAACACACAAATCCGAGATATTTTAGCTCATGTCTCTTCCTCCTCTTCCACTGAATGGGCTGTTACAATACTAAAAGTTGTTGTGAGAGTCAGCAATTGCAACAGGCAGTATTCCCTCACACCCATTTAATTCCAGCTCAAATAATTTTAAATTAAGATACAGATCTCACTCACAAGTTAAAAAACTTTTCTGCATCAAAAAGATGTGTGCGTGGCCTATGACTGTATAACTAAGGCTCAGGTTATTTATTCACTGTGCCTTAAAAATGCAGCTGGCAGTGTGCAAAACAGATTGACAACAGGCTACATCTACCTTGACTGGTGTCCCACTCTATTCAAGCTTCCTGCAGACCTGGGCTGTGGCCATCCGAGTGCAAAACAACACATCACCACCCCGGTGCTTGGCAAAAAGGGAAGGAGCTGTTGCTAGACTTTTCTAAGTCCTACATTTCTAGGATGAGTAAGTGGCTCTCAGAGATGTGCCAAGCCACAGGAGGCAAATAATGGGTAATGTTAACAACAAACAATTATCACTAAGTACTTTTAAAAAAATCCTCACAACAGCAAAACAAAATCATCCAGCAATGACAATCGAGCAATAAAATATTCCATAATAATATTGTATCAATGTTATAAGAAATGTAATTTTATTTACTTCTATCCTGTAACCACCCTTTACCCACTGCAGTCAGACCTTGTCATCCAGGTGCCATCTGACTAAAGTCCGACCAGCCAGCCTGCCAGGCTTTAATTATCCACTGCACATACCCAAACCTGAAAATCTCCATCCTGACGGTGATGAAAATAATACACCTGGCTGCTGCTTAGCCCCTTGGCGAAGGGAGCTCTGCGCCAGAGAAAGTCTGAGATGCACTCTTGCTTCCTGTCCAGCAGATGGCACTTAAGATTCAGTAATAACAAGAAATTTGGTATCCCTTAGACACATCTAAATTTGCCAAAACTCTTTAGATTTATTATTTTAAACACATTTTTGAAAATTAACAATTTTCTACTGAAAAACTTGCCAGGAAAAAATATAAGTAATTATTCATCATCATTACAAATTTCCTTTTAGCTCCAAACCTAAAAAACCCCAAATCTATCTGTGCTACTGTGCTATCTGATCAGTAGCTGCTTCTGTTTTCAATAAAGTCCTCTGTTAAACTGCAAAGAAAAAGCAATCTGTCAGAACATAAAGGTAAATTCCATCAGCATTATGTTAACCATAATGCTATGCTATTTGTGAGAATATTTGTTCTAGTGTATTGAAATGGAATCAGTAAAGCAATATCTGGTGAATATCTGACTCAATCATGTCAGCCTCAAAAAATTAGGTGACCACATAACTGTGTTTAGTATAATAACTGAAAACCTTCCTACCTAAACTCTTAGAATGATGCAAGGTGCTAAACGCATTAATGCCAGCAGCGAATGCGATTGTGTAACCAGAACATTACCATCAACGTGTATTTTTTGCTGTTGCTGATGCAATTAAATTCTCCCTTTTTCCATTTTCAGATCAGTAAATCTATGTAACTTTACTCTAAAAGTGAGTCATTTCCATGAAATTACATATCCTGTGCTATTTGTATTTATAGAGGGGACTTCATTCTCAACTGGATAGGAAATAACTAAAACATGATCTGCCCATACAATAATACCTAGCCCTTATGCAGATATAAAAAGCAGACCGTAGGTTTACATTAAAATTGCTACTCCCATTTTAGGGACTTACATACTTAAGCTTTCATTCCATGTTAATTTTCTGGATTAGCTCCTTTTCTGCTTTTATGGCGCTGCTGCACTTGGCTTTATATGTTTGTGGATTGTTGTGGTTTGGATTTTTTTGTGTGTATGTTTTTGTTTTTTGCACAAGTAACATCCTAAATCCAACTAATTCAAAGCAAAATTATATTTGCTTTTACAGATCAAAATCTCCCAAAATGCTTTGCAAACAACTCTTCCAACACAAAAACTTCACATGTTACTTCCTACGTTAAAGAATTTGCTGTGACAGTAGTAAGTAGGATCAAAACTTCAAAGAGTCATTTAGCTCCCTCTACTGCTTTTTAGTTTCTGAAATAAGCCTACTGGTAAAATTCATTGCATTGCTCTTGTTCTCAGAGGACAGAGAGCCTCATGAGTTAGACTGGGCCATCCTTAGCCAGAAGTGTTCTTCGTACAAACAGGCCTATTAACCTCACTGGATGTATCTAATCTTGACAGAAGACCATTCACTCACACTGCCCTCAGCAAAACAACGTCGATCATTGCTATCTGTGGAGACCCGGTGTGATGTGCGGCTACATTTGGTGAGTGTATTAGCTTAGAACATATTCGTCTTTTTTTTTCGACACTGATAATTTCCCTTTTCTGGGAATTCTAGTGAAGATGACAGCTCATTGGGTTGGTTTTCTTCTTCTCCGTATATAAATGACTGGGTTGCAGACAAAAGATTTTTTTATTCATCCTATTTACTTTGACTCCTGTCAAAACAAAGGTTTACTCTTTGATGACGTTCTCCATATGGTCCTGCACTGCTCATCTCTCTCTACCAGTAGTGCCTACGTGACCTAACGTAATGTACTTACCTGAGCACTTCACAGACTTTCACGTAGAGAAGTGCTACCAATCCTACTGTAGAGCTGAGAAACAAAGAATGAATAAGGCTATGTGTGAATGGAAAAGTCCTTCCTACCTCCTAGCCACCCTAGTCAGGACCACTGTGGGTCAGGACTCTGCAGCACGCCATGTAACGTACCCGTCATACTGCTTAGATGCAGCCTAAATGGTTTTCTGCAGATCACAATGAGAGGCAGAACAGAGAATTTAACCCAATTCTTCAAATTCTATTCTGCTGTAATCTGTACTGCTATTTCTGAGGAGGAAGAGCAGGAGACCAGATAACTTAAAACGTATAGAGAAGACAGTGAGACTAACTTGTTGACCAGGTCTGAACTTGATTAAATACCTTGAAAGAATGAACATATTTAATGTTTTAAAAACAAATTTAGAAAATAATAGATGTGATTGAGCGATAGATGAAAAGAAGCTAATAATGTGTTCTGCAGTAAATAAAGGGCAGTAAAATTAGTCCATAAAAGTAAATAGATAGGAGAGAGTCACATTATCCCATTTTTAGACTGAAGTACATTATTACACACTCAAAAATTATCATTATGTTCACGACATCATAGAACACATGAGATGACATTTCTTGGCTCCATAGTCTTTGCATTCTCAGTTACATGATACAGTTCTGAGATATAACAGATTAGCTTACAACAAATAGTCAGATCCTGGAACACCTGAAATAGTTTTCAAAGTGCTTTTCTTTCTTTCTTTCTTTCAGGAGGTTCTTGCATATCTAGATTGATCTTGTAGCTACCACTCAGATAATTGTTTAAACAAGTAATACACTTACAAGAAAGAGATCTTTCATATGAATAAGGATTTTAACACTGGATCCTGAAAACATGGAAACAGATAACAACAAACTTGGCACAGAAGTTTTCAGTTAAAAAAAAGGACAGCTTCATTACATTCCACCCTAAGCACACTAGCCCAAATTGTATGAGGGGGTGTGTTAGCAGACACTTCAGCTTACCTGGAGTCCTCACTGAATGGGAACACCAGGGTGTTCCTTCTCACCTTACAGAATACAGGTCATGAGTATACTAAATATATATCTAAAAAAGGTAAAAAATATGTCTGCTTTCACAGTCACATGGCCTCATGGAACCTGAATGAATGCTTCCCATTCCAGAATGACTCTGAATGTCACTGAGTGACAATTTGTTCATCAATGAATAATGAAAAAACTGTAAGTATCACTGACCATTGCTATCAAAGTACTTTTAGCAAGAATGCTTTACTGTGATTAACGTTATTAAAAAAAAAGAAAAAGAAAGAGTTACATCAGAATGCATTTACACACCAAATACAGCAGGTACTGGGAAGAGCAGAGTAGATATGGTTTGTGTGCAGGACAACTTTGCAGAAGTGTCTGCACTACTAGTGGGGCTAAATTAATAGTGGCAAAAGAGCCTCACTGTTGGGATTGTTATAAATGGATGGGGTTTTATAAGCACCATAAATTATAGTTGGATTGTATTTGCAATGCATAAATAGTGCCAAGCAACAGGAGATTTCCATCATCAGTCACTGAGACTAATAATAATTCCTTATCAAACATTTAGTTTAATGCTTTTTAAACACCATGCTATATCACAATTTTTAAATGCTCATTTTTTGGAGTGTTTTATTGTTTCCTTACAATGACTACAGGCAAAGCTTAAGGATTTAGAAGTTGGCTAGAAAGGAA
>WHYT01016735.1:118199-134215 GCA_009806455.1 Tetrax tetrax | reverse complement strand
AAGTTTAAAAAAAAAAAAAAAAAAGAAAAAGAAAAGAGCGCAAGGGTGATTTTCTTTCCTATTATTTTAAAGTGAACAAGTTTAACGATACATTATTTTCATGCCAATAATCAACGTGTGCCGAAAGAAGAGCCAAGATAACATTTTCTTTCATTATCAGTGGCCTATGCTATCTCTAGGTCACCAGTTAAACCACTGACAAGCTCAGCACATGCTTAACAGACTCTAACAGCTGATACAGCTTCAGCCTATTTGGGGCTATAAACCATACTCCTCATCACGATACCAAAGGGCTTCGTTGGTGGTCTTGATCTTTTCCCTTAGCCCCAAGCAACCAGAAACACAAAGCAAAGGGGCCAAAAATCAAGCAAGTATGAGGAGCAGCAAGACTCAGAGTCAAGTCACATCCCTTGTGGCCCCCGATATTTCTGTAATCTTTTGTCCCCTTAGAGTAAAGCCTGAATTGAAATTCTACAATGCAAAGTTTTCAATAATTTGTATTTATATGTAATTTTTTTTTTATTCTGGACACAGACTTCCAAACAACAAATTTATACTTGTAAAGCTAGATACAATACATTTGTTTTATACAGTCTTTAGCTATTTTCACAGGTACTTCTTGCCTTCTATAAGTTGCACAGCTCACTTTGCAGTTTTAGAATAGTTAGGAACTGGGGGAAAAAAAAAAATTAAAATTCAAGCCATATTTGTCTTTGAGACAAATTTGAAATATTGCAGTTATGTAATCTTGTTGCCAGATTTTTTATCTGCCTAGCTGAAAGAAAGGCTAATGAGAAAAAGGATTCTCTTTCAAAGTCTGTCAACTTTAAATATAATCTGTAACTGCAGGAACATCTTAAACCTTAATAATCTTGGGAGATTAACTTTTCCATATTTGAAAACCCGGATTTATCTCTATGAAACTGCTTTCTTTGTAGAAGTATGAATTGGTAAGGTTTTAAATGGACATTGCTGACTTTATAGACCACTGTAGGACTAAACAGACAAGACACTGCAAAATATACCAGATCCATGTGTCCAAGACTTACGGGGACAGATTGTTTGAAAAAAACCAAACAACTCCACTCTCACACTGGCTCTCCATGAGACAGATCTTCGTGCCATACCTCTTCGACCTGCAAGTCTTTGCAATACTTGTTCCAAGCTTTGTTCTATTTTACTTTCCTCAGAATAGTTTTCTAAGTGCATGCCTCCTTGGAGGCAGCCTGTCAGCTATGGGGCCATAAATACTGATGCTATGCAGGCCTTTGGAATACCATGCCTGGGAGCAAGAGGAAAGGAAGTAAAATAGCCACTGCATTTAAGGCACACGTTTGATAAAAGACAACTTGGATAGGTCACAATTGTACTACATGAGGATGGTTTGCTGATTTATTTGATATTTAGCTTAGAGAAGAAAGAGGAAGACAGAAATAAGGGGGGGAGATAATGTTTAGCTAAAAAAGCTCATCTATTATCAGAGTATCTACAGGTGTCCTTGATTTTAAAGCATTCCTGCAACTTTCAAATTTTTTGTTCTAGTAGGTAGGTAAAAAGGTCAACTACTGTAAAATCAGTCTGATCTTAGTCTAAAGATAAAAAAAATTGATTGTGAAACTACCGCTTTTTAGAGGTTAGTATTGCTCTTGATCTATAGGTGATTTGTTCTTCAATAGTCAGAAAATAAATTTTAGTTTTTTCATGGCCAGTTGTGTGCTCTTGTGTATAAACTAACATTAACAATAATCCAGTGACTTATAGCCACCTAAAAAAAGCAGGCGTCACCAGTTTAACCAGAACCAACAGCGTGCCCAAGGCTTTGCAGAATCCAGAGACAAGCATAAACTCTCAAACACTTTTTGTCCCAAAACTTTACCTAAACCATGGCCCAGTGATTAATATCCACCCAAGCAGAGTGTTCTGCTAGGCCAATGGCAGCCCCCATCCAACCACGAGCTTCCCATGCTCCAGTAATGTATATCAAGTCATCTATTCTGATACCTAATCTAAACACACTTAAAAAAAAAAAAAAAAAAAGAAATCTAGCCATAACTATAGCCTACAAACCCATATCAGGCAGTTTTGTCCACAAAATAAAACTGAGTTCTACAGCCCTTCTCAGAACCGGCACATATTCTAACTCTATGGGCCTTCAACCAAAGTTATGGATAAGCATAATTCTCCAGGATCTGCCATCCCAAACCATAAACCCAACTTCAAACTTAATTCTGGTATTAATCATACACAGTATGCACAGTGAGAGATGCACAACCTTGGACTATCCATGGGCCATTACTCCCCACTGGTACAGCCCACAGCCAGCGAACAAGCCTTACAAGATGTAGCAACAAGGCCAACTCCTAAGTTTCTCACCCCAGTAATATCCTTTCCTGTTACGTCAGCCAAACTCGGATACTAACCAGACTTCTGCAGACCACGCTTATGTAGGAGCTAATATTTGCCTTAGAAATATCAGTGTACATTCTACTCTTACAGTGTTTGCAAGATGCAACATTACGTTCAGCTCTTCTGGCACCACTGTTGCCCTAGACTTTAACCTCAGTTTTAGTCCCACCCTAACCTTAGCACTATCTTGTCTTCCAGCTCCACAGAAGAAATAACCTCTAAGACTCTACTCTCTGTTGCTGCTAATTTTAATTACAGCCCTGTGGATTTGCAGGATTCAGCATTCAACTGAAATCTTCAAACTGTTGTCTAGAAATAGCTGTAGCACCTAACAACTATGAACTGTTTGATTTGGCAAGAACAAATATCAATATTTTGATGTCAAATTATAACATTCATAGATCTTTCAGTCTTCACAGTGACTTCTAAATATTAACTGACCACCAGAACAGTGCCATAGGGCTAGACCTTTGCAGAACAGTTTTATGACTAAATACAGAATCTAAGTATTTCCTCATGCTTCCCTCATTCTAACAGAGTGATTCTGATGAATTTGAAGTTATACGTATATCTGAATATTTAACTTTTATATTTCTATACATTTTTTTAAACAAATTGCTATACACACACACATATGCAGAGGTGAAAAATAAGCAATTTCCAAACAAGACTAGTAGTATTGTACAAGTTCTTAGCTCTTACAAGTAAGATTTTAATGATTTATCCTTCTAGAAAAGTTGCCTTTATCTGTTTTAAGCAGACTAAACCCAAAGTAATTTCAGCTATGTAAAAAGATGAGGAGTCAGACAGAGGGTACAGTTAAGGTCATGCAACACCAAATCATTTCAAACTCTACCAGTCGTTGTGGATGAGCTCTCAGTTAAGGATTTCTGTGGTTTAAACCTAACAGCAAGACAAATAATTATGGCTCTGTTTAAACAAAGTGTCCTATCAATAGTAAAAATCAGAAACACAACAAAATAAGCTCATAGTTTACCTTTTCTTTAAGGTGCTGAGAACATGGTATTGCCATTATTGTCACCAAAACTTTCATTAGCTGCAAACTAATTTCTTTGCAGTCTTCCTGGGATACTTCAATCAATGCTTGTACACAACACAGCAACTGCTCCATATAAAAGACCTATTTTTTAATAAAAGCATAAATGGGTTATATTTTCTAACAAAACATATTCTCATTAAGACAGAGAGATGGGAAATGACAGTAATAAAATCTGATCACTGTATAATCCCCTAAATTGGTAACATATTGATAATTTCATGTTAGTTCTTTTGATTACCTGCATTCTACTTTTTATAGAATACAACATAATCTTCCTCCCACACAGTTTGTTTGTATTTACCTTGTCCTGGTAACAAAATAAATGACCCTGCTCTTAATCACACAATGGCTCCACTGTGAATAGAAATGTCAAAGCATTTTGGAATGCTTACTGATAGTACTTTCTCATTCTGAAGTGCAATTTGTTAATTAATAATGTATTTGTTACAAGTCTTTCAAATATTATTCTATGTTTGACTATTTTGAATGGAACAATAATGGTTAAATACATAAACCAAGAAAACCTGAGTGAGTCCTTTTATGTCAGCCAAATTATCTCATTTGATGCAATATAATGCATGTTATCTTGATCCAACTGATACTAGTTGAAGTTAATATTGTTGTCAGTTAGTTTGCAAAAACTTCTACGATAAAGTGCATCAGATATTCCACGAAGCTGTCAAATTACATTCAATGAACAGAAGGGGCCATTGTTACAACTTTACTTCCAGAAAATAAATCAAGTCTAGGAATAGGTTAGCTATAAGTGTTATTAATCTCGTGGACACAGTCAATCCTTAGCTAAACAGCATCTAAGCAGCACTCGCTGTCTAAAATAGAGAAAAACTGTTTTTCAAGACCAAAGGCTAGAACAATTCCGCCAAACGCTTCAGCTGCAGATGAATGTGTCTGCTGTATCTAATGCCAAATGGAAGTGGTAAGCTTAAGACCTCATAGCAATTTTGCAGATGTACTTCAGGGAATTGTTACTTGAACAGTCAGGTTACAGTGCTTCCAGTTATATGCGTTCCTAATCATCAGAGGCTTCATGGAGATTAAGGTTAATTCCTGCCTCACTGGTACATATTCCGTTAGGAAAGAAACCTAATGAGGTAAGAACTTCAAATATATATCTTATATTAGCTCAAAAAGACAATTACACTAGATTCAGTCTACACACATGAATAACTGTTTTAAAGGGAAGTCTGCATCTGACATGAAGTCAGAGTTTTCTGAAGGCACAGCACTGGCCCTTTTTTGGTCATTTTAAGAGCACAGGCCTAAGAAACTTCTGGAGGAATGAAAGATAGGATTTAATTTGTGACGGAAATTGTAGGGATTATTCTTGCACATATTTAACAGATCTGTTTCCATATCCAAGCAATTGAAGGAACAAAAATAATAATCCTGGAAGTTAACAATCTACACTCCACATTTAAAAGAAGCTCTAACCTCCTTATACAGCAATTGATAATATTCTTCATGTGCTAAAATGAAAACAGTCTTCAGGCTCAGCCATTAGTTAAGGATACACTTGAGAGCAAATTTCTATTTATAAAGGCCTTCCTCCTAGATTGTCATTTAAAGAAAAGCAACGATGCTAAACAGTTTACAGAGTATTCTCCTAACTGTACATGAAAGCATACTGGTACCTTCCTTTTAAAACAGAAACATTAATAATACAAAATAAAAATAAGATGACATTAAGAGGGAAACTTTCTTGGGAAACCTGACATGCCAGTTACAATGGACTGTGAAAAGTGCTCAGTCATTTTTGGCGATCGGGATCGAAATATATGATCTTGTTTGGATTGTGAACACAAGGCATTTCAAAACATGGGTTAAATCGTGCCCCTGGATCAGCCAAGGCAGTCCTCTATTAGTGCAGTACATACTAAACAGTTTCTTCTCTCCCTGTCATGCCTCCCACTATCTGAAGCTTTTTACAGCAGTTCTCAAACCTGAAGCCACATCTACTGAGAGGATGGACAGCTAGCAAGTTTTTGGGAACAGCAGATTTGATGACAAGACCACAACACAGCTCAGGGATGATAGGGAAGCTCCTGTTTTGTGTCAGACACATGTACGCAGCTCTGTCCTGAGACAGAGGGTGGGCTAGGTGTGCAAGGGAGAGATAGGAATGGGACCATTTAGGAAGAACATGGGAAAAAAATAAGCTGGAGTACCACTGGTCTAAAACTTTGGTCTGTCGTGTGTTTTTCAATTATCCTTACCTCTTCAGATCGTTGACAAACTCCAGGCTGTGATAGTGTGTTGCCAAGATCAGTCAAATGAGGCTGTAAGATTTCTTTTGGGCTACCTCGAATCACTGCAGTTAGAACCATTATACAAGATGGCTTAGGTGTCTTCTCAAAGGCTGATGTGATTAATCTCAACGACACCTTCGGGCTGACAAACGTTCCAATCAATTCTGCTCCTTTCACACACTGAAAAAAAGAACAGGAATAACTTGAGAATTTTCCTGAAAACACAAAGACTATTCAACGTATCATGGGCTTTTTCTTTTTATAATTCCAGTTGTAACTTTAAATGCTTCAGCAGTTGCCCTGTAGGCCTTTTCCACTCGCTCAGTAATGATTATATGTATGAAGAAATTTTCTTGACGTGTGTTCAGTAAGCACATAATAAGGCATGCAAGCACTCCTCTCAGCATCAGACAAACTTTCATGAGAAAGTAATGCACAGAAATGAAGTGCACAACTTCCAGTGTAATGGAGTCTCTAGCTTAAAATAACCAGATGTTGCAGATTTAGTGGTTTAGCATTTTGTCCTCCAAATGCTGTTCTGAGAAATGCTCTCAACGCACCCACCACCCGTCTATTAAAAGTAACAACAATAAAACCCTGGAAGAGGAATTTTTTTTTTAATTGTACTATATTTTGACAGCGACATTTAGTGTGGAAGCACTGCCATGGGGGAACTGCCCACTGCTTTCGATCTCTTACTTCAACTGAAAAGGCTTAAATTACTGTGTATTCCCTGTGCTACTCACACCCCTTGATCTCATCTCTGCTTTGCACACGCTTTGGTACATTGTATTCCACATGAGATACGGTCACACCAGAGCTTACTCTCTGACTGACACCCAATATTTACAATCAGGTGCACAAATATAAATACAGCCAACTACGGTGCCATTTCACAGATCTCGCAGTCTGTACAGCTCAACTGATAGCTGGAACCTGAAGAAAAGCCTGATCTAGGAAATCAACTATTCTGACATTAGTTGGACTACTTGCATCCAGTAAGTAGAAAGCATTCTTCCAGTTTCCCAAAGCAATAACATTTGTAGCTTTAAAGTAAGTTACAGGGACATTTTTTTTTTTGTTCTTTTGCTTGTGTAGAAATATGAATAGGAGATTTTATCTTAATTGTAAGAACATTTGTATCACCTATCCTCTGCTAAATTTATCTAATGTCTTCAGCTACATTTGTTTTATTGATTTATTGTTGATCAGAGTGTTGAGAGCATCAACTGTCAGAAAAAAAAAAATGATACCAATTATTCCTCACAAAAAACATGGAAAAAAAGGCATTTTACAAGCGTAAAGTCAACGGAATAAACATACCTCAATATTTGCTTGGAATTATGGTTGGATTATGCAGTAGGGGGAGATAAGTGAAATTAACTTGAAAGGGCATGACCTGCACATTTTTTTTAAATGGAATTTGTTGCCCCGAGGCTTTTATACTTTAATCCACTGCTTATGATTTTTAAAGAGATCATTATCAATGCTTCATGGGGTTGGCATATAAACTAAACAGTATTTAAATAACTTTACTATTGGCCTTCGTACCAGTAATAAAAGAATACACTTATTTTAACACAGTAATTAAATAAGTATAACTTTCACATGTTTTTACACCCATAAAAACCTGAGCTCAATTCTTCAGCCACGGGCACTTTCCAGGGACCTAAGGTAAGGTCAACCCTCAGAAGACAGATTCAGAACTATAAAGGATAGAGTCTTCATTCAGTGTACAATAGATACTTTAACAGATTAAACTTACATTTTTCACCACTTCACTTTCTTCATCCGAGCATGCTTGGTACAAAGTTCTAAGCAGTAGCTCCATGTGTTGCGTTATGTGATCCTCTGCATGCAGCAGTAACGTATACAGAAGCTGGGATGCTTTTATTCTCGTGCTTTCAACCCAGTCTGTGATGTCATGACAGAGACCTGGAAGAATTTTGGACAGGTTTCTTGACACAAGTTCCCGACAACCTAGTCCTGGTCGAGTCACTAGGAAAAAAACAACACAACATACAAATCAAAACAAATCAAAGAAAAAGAAATAGCAAAGGAAAAGCCAATGCACAGTGATCCTTAGAAAAGTTTAAAGGCTCTAAGACAAGAGCTACGGGTGTCTGCCTCAGTATGGAACAAAATATTCCAAATGCTGCTGAGGAATTTGCCTGTGCAAGCTGCATTTCTTTAATACATACTGCTGAATTTAAACTCCACACAGCTCTCTGAAAATTTATATATTTATTACTGAATGGCAATTTTGATCATGTGTTTTGAAATGTTTACAGAAGGGGAAGAGAAAGAGAACTTAAATGAATATGGGACATCACCTACTGTGGAAATCATAGCTTAATAATTTCCTTTTAATTTTTATAGCAACACAAATCCCATTAAAAAATAAAGTGAGATAAAACAGAAGAAAGACTTTCAAATGCAAATGTTGAGTTATCACTGAGGTAAATATAATTGGGAGGGAAAAAGAAAGGTAGAAGTCACAAATAGTGCAGGGGACATGAACTGCAGTAAAACAGACAATGTCAATTGTGCCCTCTAAAGGAAAAGATTAAAAGTGTATTTAGCAAATTAAAAGTGGAAAGCATATTATGACTCGTACAAGTGCTGTGTAATAAATAGATCAAACCAACAGAATTGATACTATTTTAAAAGATCGCAGTTATTAGACAATCTTTTTGCTAAGGCCTTTTCAGGAAAAATGGCTCGCTCTGGTACATCTCTTCAATCTCTGTCTGATTTTTATATTAAATAACACATTCAAAATGAAATATTATATATGAGTTGGGGGAAATACTTTTTTCCCCTAGATTAAATTTAATTTGTAAAGATTTTGTGGAAAGTGGGGTTTTGTTGTTGCTGTTATTTTTTGTTTTCAAACAGAAGCTCAAAGGGTTACATATACATATCCCCTACCTCAGTAGGGGATGTAGATTTCTAGAGAACTGATAAACTTAACTTCCCCAAAAATGCTTACTGTCCTGTCTGATAAGCATCATATTTATATCTTGGCTCTTTTATAAATCACTGAGACTCAGAGGAATAACTTGGTCAATATCACAAGCAACTATCAAACCTCCACTTTTGTACTTTACACATAAAGCTGTGACAGCACTTTCCAAAGAACTGTAATAAACTTTTTACTGACTTTCTCTACAGTATAATTTTTTCCCTTTACATGGTACAGGCTTATCCAGACAAAATCTGAAAAGCTGTTCTCTGACAACCACCAATTTATTATTGCCACTCACAATGTTCACACATTGTTTTAAGAAAGAAACATTAGTCATCATGAGGCGTCACAAAACATTGGATGTCAGAATACATTTTTATTTCTGATACAGAGTTCTCCTGTAAATATTTATAAAGGAAATGACTGATTTGTCTTAGCATAATTTTCCTGCATGCGCCCATGTAACTACAAATGCTATAAAGAAAATTAACTAAAATAAGTGGCCTGAAGAATACAAAAGGGGTATGCCTGTGAAATACCTAGAGTGGGGAAAAAGAAAAAATTTCAAGCATCAGGACATGAATTGCTTATTTTGTCAATGGAGGATAATATTTTGGATTATGAAAAGTGACAATGAATAGCAAGAGGTCAAATAAAGAAATCAACTTGAGACAGCAAATACAGCCTGGCATCCTACTCGACCTGAGGCAGAGTTTTGCTTAAAGAATTTGGACCATTCTTTATCAGCAGTTCCTTCATTTCAGACGTTCAAATGCAGGCATTTATCCCTGTAGCTACTCCTGTCAAAGATTCCCTGCTATAAACTGTCTGCACCTGTATCCTAAGGCAACGACTGCTGTTGCTCAAAGGAAAGCTACTCAATTGGCTGGATGACACCGGGCATGAGGTCTAACTCTGCTCTTCCTCTGACCTGCACTATCTGTCACGGCGAGATCAAAGCACCGGGGGGCTCATATGTCAGGTTCATTAGCTCGACAGTTGGACAAAGATAGTTAAGTAAAGTGTGCTATAAACTCACAGTTGTAAAAAGATATTCCCGTACATTAAATAAGTCAGAGAAAGTGGCAATAAAGTATTAAAATACATCATCACATTATAAAAAAAAAATACAAGTGTGCGTGGAGGGGAAACACGGGGGAAAGACACACATAATAACAACAACTCATCCAAACACAGTCTATGGTAAGATAACACAAATTACTACTTGAAACCAAGATATACTAGTGTGTCTGATAGAGTTTTGTTCTGTAAGATTAAATAGCCCATCTTCCTTTCCTCTCATTTTTCTTCTTTTGTGACATAAAGCCTGATTGTTAATAAGATATACAATTTGGAAGTAAAGATAAGCAGCAAAAAAATTATATCTGAAGGTCACCATTCACTTGGGACTCAAGTCGAAAGTTATCAGGTCATTTCTTTAAAATGTTCTTTAGCTACATGTACAGATACATATATATGTGTGTGTACATATGTACATTCAAGCCTTAACTGCATCATTCTACCAAGCAAGATGCATGAAAAGTCAATTAAATGCAGGGCTGGAATGTTGCCCAAATTTGTGAAGCATATTTGTTGTGCTAAGAAAACTATTTCAGGAAGTACATATCGTATAATTATGCAGTACTTGATAGATGGCCCTTTCTAAAAAACCCAAACAAATAACAAAGCAACGTACACACACACAAAACCCAACATACACCTAGAGAAAACTGAACAAGATAACAATATGGGCAACAGAAACGGTAACAGCTGGGTCAAGGACCAGCACATGAAGCCTTTTATGACCTTCACTATATCATGGTCATTGCAAAATAAGTGACTGGAGCTTAGACACTCAACTTCATCAGTTTATGTATGTTAAAAAAAAATCTCTGACTGCCGAAAAAAAAAACCCCAAACATTTCTGCCATCAGTAGTGGAAGCAAAAGCATTCTTTACCATTTACAAACCCCTTAGGTAATATTATACATAAAATAAGGAAGAAAGAAAAAAAAATGGAAAGGATAGCAGATCAACTTGACTGTCTTCAAAGCTAAACAGTTCTGTCAAAACAGAAGTGCTTCCCCTTTCATTCAAGCATTACTGAGTAAAACAACTTTAAAGGGGGAAAAAAACCCCAAAACTGTAATTTCAAAGAAGTACTCCGGAACCAACTGTCATAGAAAGGATTTTGCTGCTGGGTATTCTGTGATGTGATTGTCAGGTAGGCACAAGTCAAGCATGAACCTGTTCTTTCACACCAAAAGAGCTTTTGTTCTGTTAAATATGAGTATAGAAATCAATGAATGACCCATTTAAATCCTCCCCCTCACCAACACCCGTATGCATATTTTTAAACATTAACTTTATGAACCTGAGACAGGAAACAAGCTTCAAGCTACTACAAACATACTGTTTTAAAGCTACCTATAAATCATACGGTACTAAAAACTAATCTATCCAGGCTGCATATCTTGGTTTTTTTTGTGCATAATAAAGGAAATTATTGTTTCTGTTCCCATGTTTTCACATATGCTGGCAGGTTTTAGTTAGCAACCTAGAGTCTCACAGAAAAGTCTGAAATAATTTCACTGCAAATTTTTCTTCCACACCAGTTCTGTGGATCATTAATGCTGTGTCTAGTTCTTGTTATTCAAGGACTCAGCTCACAGGTCCTTTCATCTTGCCTTCCTTTCTGGTCATCTCTATGCCCATTCTTCACCTGGTTGCTGATTAACACAGAACTTTGTGCTGCTTCTGCATCACTGCTTCACCTCTTTTTCAGCATAGGCATTTTCATTTACTCTTTCTCCAAAATGCATTTGGAGATTAATGGAAAAAAATGAATGTAGTTACTGAACAAATGTTTTTTCAAATTTCATATAAATAATTTAAATAATTTTATATACATATATAACATATATTATATTTTTTATACATGCTACCCTTATACATTAACTAATATTATATCCTGTAATGAATATTACACATCCTGCTCTGCTGTTATGACTCCACTGCAGCTCTCAGGGATTATTCAGTAAGTAAAAACCACTTTCAGTGCAATGCTTACCTCCTTTTGGATAATGAGATGGTGGAAGACTAAAATCCATCTTATCCTTCAGATCTTCTTCATTCTCTTTCTCCCACTGCAAGCCTATCTTTTCCCAATAAGTCCAAGCCAGTGTCCTAGACATAAAATAAAAGTTTTATACCATCATGCCCCCAAAAGAAAAACGTTCTAAAATGAGACTTCTGAAATCAGACTTCTTAAATTCAGCTGGAAGGATGGGAAGCATTCCTGCCATTTAACCTAGGCACATTAAGTTGAGAGTTTATGCTTCTTTTGTACTCAGTGGACAGGAGTAATCTCTTCCAAAGCATAATTCTGTCTCTGTCTTCATCTCTCTCGCACTTACTTGAATATAGCATAAAAGGACAATATAACAGAAGTAACTGAAGATAATGCTATCGTTTTGGGTTTAAAATAAAAAAAAAAAGTTTGGTTTTTTTTCCCTCCAAGTAATGTATGTGTGAACACAGAAATACTTCCATGTAAGACAACTATTTCGGAGGAGCGGGTGAGGGTGTTCCACTTACATATTTTCAGGAATTTCATCAGTAAAACTGCCAAGTAGCAAAGGGATCAACTTGTGAAAATACGAGTATCTGTCTCGTAGGTGCAACAGCCATTCTGCAATGACAGTTGTTACAGCATGTCGAACCTACATGGATAAAAAAAAAAAGACTATTTTAAATATGTTGTGAAAATACTAGAGAAAAATTAAAATAATATTTGCTTTTGGTATCTAAGACTTGGTAAAGTGCATTAATAGTCTCAGAAGAAATGACACGAACCCAGGATTTCTTCTCTTGCAGCAAGCACCATAAGTAACCCGCAAGGTATCATGCTCCCTCTTGTGTTCTCACTCTGGCTTAGTTAGTCTTAGACTGCTGCACAAAAACACATCTCCAAGAGGAAGACAAGACACAGATCTAACTCAGAACACGCCAAATTCTGGTGGTTAATATCTCTCTGAGAATGTAAGAAATGCACATTTCTCTGGAATGTTAAGCTTTCCAAGTACATTTACAGAAGACAATATCCTCTGTTCACTATAAAGGAAGTCTAAGTTAAATAACTTGGATACAACCACCCCCAAATTACAATATTTTAGTTATTATTAAGTTGCACATTTTAAAATCACAGCTTCCACTGCATCGTATTAAGGGACCAATACCATACGTGTTTATTAAGTATTTGAAAAGGCCATAGAATCAAGTCCCAGAGAGATCTGACAGAAGAATTCAAGATAGAACTGAAGACACCCATTAAAATAAAATGTTGCCTAGAAACTTCAACAGCCTGCAGAATTAGACAGCAGCTGAATAAGTCACCAACCTTGGCTCTAGATAGCTTACAATTGACAAAGCTTGTATGCAACATATGTAGATATCTCAGCTAAACGAATGAAAGCTGAAAATTGGGGAAGGGGATGAGGAAAGGGAAACACCAAAAAACCCACACAGATTTAAAATAAATCCAGGGGGAAAATAAAGAAGAAAAACACACCTTGGGAATCTCATCAAATAATCTCTGTGCCAGATGAGACAGAACATCATCCACAGACTTTCCATTTCCAAACTGTATCACTGCTCCAGTAGCCTGAATTACATCCACACGAACTCTGTAGTGCTGGTGCGAAATTGTTTGCATTAAGGGTTTTATCAGAGATTCTGACTGCATGTGGAAGTGCTCTGTTAGGGCAGAGAGAAAGAAACTTCAAACCTGCCTTTCTCTGTGTGGGTGACAGATCTTGAGCAACATGATTTCTGTTACACTATGAATAGCAATGTGATTAATGTAGCTGTATTTATGTAGCATGCAGGTTTAACTTTATATTATATTAGAGCAGAACACTAGCACACGTGCACTCCTCCAACCCCCTCCTCCCACTACTACCCACACGCTGTAACGGCTCAGCATCCGCCCCTGGCGTGGTTCTTCTCCAACTGATCCTCCAAGGCCAGCAAAGCACACCTCTGAGGGTGTGTGCAGCTTCTCATCACTCTTCCTCTCTCCTGGTTGCATCCCTATAACATCCTGCCGGTCCCTGCCTCAGCCCCCGTCCCCCCCGGAGACGGCAGGCTGACATCAGCCCACCGCTCCCCGCCTTTACCCATCCCTAGGCCCCACCTGGCATGGCCTGGGCGCAGGCCACGGCGCACCTGCAACTTTCACGCCTGACCTCGGCATAGGGGTCGAGGAGGGTGGCCTGGAGGATGCGGATAACGTCGTTGAGGTAGGGGGCCACGGAGGCCCCGCAGCGCCGCAGCAGCAGGCTCAGGAGCTGGAGGAGGCCGAGACGCAGCTCCTCGCTGGGCTCACAGCCCTGAGGCGGGCAGAGGCGCTGGGCCAGGGCCGGCAGGAGGATGGGCAGCGCCTCGCCGGGCCGGTCGCCGTGGCTGAGCCCGTGGCAGAGGAGCTGGAGGGAGAGCTCCCGGCACCGTTCCGCCGCGTCCCCTGCCAAGCAGCGCGCCAGCGGCCGCAAGAGCTGCGCCCCGAAAACCTCCTGCACCACGGCGCCCGAGAGCTGCCTGTCCTGCACCTCGGCCCGGATAGCCTCCAGCGCTCGCAGCCGCGCCGCCCGGCCGCAGTCGGGCTCCTGCAGGCAGCTCAGAGGCCGGCTCAAGGCCTGCGCCACCTCGGCCGCTCCGGCCGCCGCCATGCTTCGCCGTCGCCACGGAAGTGCGGAGGCGTTGCTAAGGACGCGCGAGGCTTTTACGACGGCGGGCCAGCGCTTTACGGCGAGGCGGGACTGTACCGGGGTCTGTTGGTCCCGCGGTTGGCGGGTACCGGCAGCGCGGGGCGGGGGGGGGAGTCTGCCCCGACCCCACAGCAAAGCACCGAGGAGGCAGGGCCGTAGTTTCAGCAGGTACGATGGCTACCCGCAGGAGAGGGGGCCCGTTATTCGTGCCACGCGGGGAAAACGAGATGCAAACCCGAGAGAAACCCACGGGTGGCGGAAAGGCACAGGGACCGGGCCGGAGCCTCGGTGCCCGGCCGCCGCCGCACAGCTCCGGGCAGCGAGGGTGTTGCCGCGCGGGAACTCGGACGTGTAACGTGTTATTTGTATCACTTTTCCCTTCCGTTTTTTTGTTTTTTTTTTTCCTGGAGGGCTCAATACGGCAGCGGCAGTAAGTCACTGGTTTCTGTAGCAGTGTTACAATTTTTACTCTTAATTTGTCTGAGTTAATGTCTACATACATTGTGTCCATTTTGTACTTACTGCGCTTTGCACTGCACAGCGTTTTGTGTGCTGTGATGGTGACTGCAATCGACACACATCAAACCAAAAGGGTCGTCAGGGTCTTTTTCTTGACTAATCGTACCTCATTTAAAGTGCAATAAACTACAGAACTAATTCAAGGCTTTAAAATAGCCTTGTATTTACCAGCAAGGAGTTTATTCTCTTGTTATGCTGCTCCTAGCTTGACTGCCAGCCTTTGGAGTCCTTCTTCACCCTTTATTCTGTGAGAACCGCAAGCAGCCTGTCCTTCGTGGTTGGGCTGACCCTTTGTGGCCAGCCTGTCCTTCACGGTCAGGCCACCTTTCATGTCCAGGCTGTCCTTTGTGGCCAGGCCATCCTTCATAGCCAGGCTATTGTCCTCCATGGTCAGCCCATCCTTTGTGGCCGTGTCCAACCTTCATGGACAGGCCACCTTTCAAGGCCAGCCCATGTTTTGTGACCAGGCTGTTATCCTTCATGGCCAGCCTGTCCTTCATGGCCAAGCCACTTTTCATGTTCAGTTTGTCCTTTGTGGCCAGGCCACTATCCTTCATGACCAGGCCACCTTTCATGGTCAGTGTGTGCTTTGTGACCAGCCTGTTGTCCTTCATGGCCAGGTTGTCTTTCAAGGCTGTCCTTTGTGGCAAGGCATGTCCAAGCCCATCCTTCATGGCCAGACCATTGTCCTTTGTGCCCAGCCTGTACTTCATGGCCAGACCTGTTCTTCCTGGCCATGCCCATCCTTCCTGGTCAGGCCAGCTTTCTTGGCCAGCTTGTCCTTCATTACCAGGCTGTTGTCCTTCCTGGCCAGGCCACCTTTCACATCCAGGCTGTCCTTGGTGGCGAGGGATATGCTTCATGGCCAGCCCTGTCCTCCATGGCCAGGTCACCATCATCCTTCCTGGCCAGGCCACCTTTCACGTCCAGGCCAGCCGTTCCTCAGCGTGGCGGCGCGGGGCAGCCGGGCCGTGCGGTGCTGTGCGGGTCGGTGCCGCCTCTCCCGCGGAGGCGGCGGGGAGGCCGCGCCC
>WHYT01016735.1:0-118179 GCA_009806455.1 Tetrax tetrax | reverse complement strand
CCGCGGTCCCTCCGGCGCTGGCCGAGCCCAGCCGGGCGCGGAGCCCCGCGGGGGCCGGGAAGGGCCGATCCGCCCGCCCGGGCCCGGGGGGATGCTCTCCCGCCTCCCGGGGCCTGTCCCCGGGCCCGCTCCCCGCCGCCCCGCTCGGCCTCCGTCGCCCCCGGGGCTCCAGCGACCCCCGGGCAGGGGCGGCCGGGAGGCCGGCGTCAAAGGTGCCCTCGCGGTTTTTGGTTTGTGGTGGAGCGGTCGTATGCGGGCTGGGGGAAATAAAGGGGGATTTGGGGTTGTTTCCCCCCCAGGCACCGAACTTCCCTTGGGCGGCTCTGCCTCCTCCTCTCCATCTCCCCCGGGACCGGGAAGGGTCATTCTGTGCAGAAGAGGCAGATGTTAAAATTTACTAAAACCCTTCAGTTGTAGAAAAATGGGTTTCTACTGTCAGCGAGGGAGTTCCTAAGGGAATACAACAGCAAGGCTTTACACTGTCATTTGATAGCTGTCTTTGAAACTCACGGCCTTATGTGATTAATTGCACCGTTATTTCCAAAGATTGACCGCCTTCTAGGAGTTAAAATGCTCTCCTTGTACTTACTGGTATCTTGATCATACAAAGATGACACGGTTCGACATGTCCACCTGCAGCCCCAGGATGTTAAAATGATCAGAATCAATAGCTCTTGAGTAGGCAACAGGCAATATTAAAATGTCTTTGCTGCTCCAGATCCCTCTGACAAAGGATTTGGGAACTGTCTTTTATCTCTTTCTTGCACCATTTTCTTACCTAGGTCTGTTTTCTGTTTACAAGCCTGAAGATGGCTGCTGCTTCTTCCTGCAGTGTGGAAGAAGATGAGAGCCTGAAGGGATGTGAACTCTATGTTCAGAAGCACAACATCCAACAGATTTTAAAAGAGTGCATTGTAAACCTTTGCATAGCAAAGCCGGACCGACCCATGAAGTTCCTGAGAGAACACTTTGAAAAATTAGAAAAGGTCAGTGATTTTCAGGTGACTTAAAATTTTCCATTTTCTAACCGAAAAAGATTCGAAGTTTCAAATACTTTGGTACATTTTTCCTTTTACATTTAAAATTATCAGGCTACTGTTAAGAAGAAAAAATCTAACCCTTTATTTACTCATGTCTACTGTAATACTGGCTATTCTATAGGATTTTTTGTGCATAAGATTATAATTCCTCATCAAACTGCACTTGTTAAAAATGACCAAAAGAGTTATAAACATAGTTTGTGTTATGATACACGGTGTCCTGAACTTTCATCTATGGGAAGAAGCTGCCTGCGAGAGTGAAAGTTGCTGTTCCCTCTTTATTCCAATGTCAGGTGATGTGGTTTTCTCTTCCCCTAAAACTGAACAAAATCACGGAACCAGCAGGTTCTGAAAATCATTGAACAGTTTGCCATTTAATTTTACTGCTCTCACCTGCCTACGTTGCTTATTGCAGGATCCTTCAACAAGAGATGTGTTCACAGGGACTTCATACACTGTAACTGTCTTCAAAAGCAGCATAGAGGGGGAAACATTTTAAGACATTTTCAGACAAATTCTTGCTAAAGCCTATGGGTGTCTTTTGCAGGAATAGCATGTTGTATGAGCACAGCTTTTCTCTGGGTATGGGATTTCTCCAGAAATAAACGGGAGCACAGGGCTGCAAGTTGTTGGTTATACAAGTCCCCAGTCTGCCAGAGACTTTATTCCTATACTTAGTTTATTAGGATTATTCACTTTTTTTTGGAGGAAACATCTGAAGTTTGTAGGCCTAAGATATGAGTTTTATGTAGTTTTTTTCCTTCTAGAGATAGAATTTTGTAAAGAGAGCCAGAACAATAATAACTAGTGAATGATACATACAGCTGATATATTACAGGTGATATAAGCATTTTATACATTTCATTGCCAACTTTCAGACAAATTGTTGTATAGATGAGAATATGCCAAATTTGTGTAGCTTTCAAAAAATGCAAACATTTCATTTTGATGGAAGCCCAGTAAGAATGCCTGGAACATCAGAGAGGGGTAGAAAGTACAAGATGCTTTTTAATTGTAATGCCTGTTATTAAAAAAAAAAAAAAAAAAAAAAAAAACAAAGAAAATCTTAGTTCTGCATATTCTAAACTTATGGGAGCTAAAACCCATTTGAAGAGAGTGAAATCTGTTGGATTTCCTTTGTTGTGTTACAAATCATTATCCATTCTTAATGTGTGCAACACCGGACTTCCTATCTAGAAGAATAAACACTACTTTTTCAAAAAAAAATTAAAATATGCTGTAGTATTTTAGAATATTCTCCATAGCTAGTGGGATTACTTGAGTTGTTATACTGGGGGAGTTTGACTTTATTGATCTAAACACAGTCCGCAGAACTGAGACAGGAAGGCAGTTCCTACCCTTGAGAAATTACATATTCTTTCATGCAATCTCCTATTATTTCCCAAAGAACCACAGATACCAGAATTCTGTAGCAGGATATCGATCAGATTGCAAACACAGAAGCTGACAGATATCACTTGTCACAAAATGAAAGGATGTGATTTAGAAACAACCAGTCTCAAGGTATCAAATTCAGTGAATATTGTGTTTAGTATGGAAGGAAGCAGTCTTGCCACTGACTCTGTAGAGCAGCCTGAAAGCTAAGCCTGCTGAGTCTAAAGACTTCAGAATGCTTCTGGAGGTTTCCAGTACTGTAATTGTTGTTCCTACAGCGGTTTGACTTCCTTGCCCAACCACCTCTGAGGACTTTCTGGAGATAAATTACACTGCAGAGGATTTTCTACTGTAGGACAGTATTTTGATTTGGGTTGGTTGCAAAAGAACAGTTGAACGAAGGCTTGTACAGACAGAGAAATAATTTCAGTGAGTTTTAGCCTGTTCTTAGAAGACAATTGTCATATAAAGGCGCTCTGAAGAATCTTAGACTGAATTGTGGATGTAGCAATTGCCTGTTGCAGATTTTTGTATGTGAACGAGCTGATGTGGGACGTTTGCTATTAGCTCCTTTAATTTTAGTCCTGTGTAGGGAGAGGAGTGAAAATCTTCAGGTTTAAGCACGATTTTCTAAACAAAGTTGTGCATTTTTTCCACCAAAGTGTGGTAGTTTTGGGTTATTTTCCAACTCATTAAAATAGACAACACGTTCCACTGAAGAGAGCAGTAGAATGACAATGTATCTGTCAAAAAATCATGTGGGCAGTTTAGAGATGAAGTGTGGGATATTTGTCAAGTGATTAAAGAAGGAGCTTATGGAAAACATGTAGAGCTTGATCCACTTCAATGTATTGGAGCTACCTCAGAGATGGATGCAAAAAAGAAGTTCTTTTCATTTTGCTAATTTTTGCTAATTTTTAACTTAATCTCATAAAATCAACTCAGAAAAGCAAGATTTACTGTCATATGCTTTTCATCTTACTTCCGATGCCATCAGAGTCACCATTGCCTTCAGCCTTCATCTATAGCGCTAAATGAAGAAGGGCCAGGGACTAACCCCTGACCCCGCGACACTAACTGGCCCCAAATATAATTCTTAGGTCTAACACGTCTAGGAGCAGGTTTGTTTTGGCAAGAGTGAGTTCAAGCAGCTCAGAACAGAGCCAGGGAATGAGCTAATAGTTGAGAGATGTGGACTGGCTTGGGCTACTATTCAGGTCCATGGCTGGGCCATATTTTTGTTTCAAATTGACACAGCCTGAGAGGGCTGTAAAGCGAGAACATGAATAAATACTTACGAATAAAGTGCTAAAGATTGAGGTTTGATGTTTGATTTTGCAGTCGTCCTTTCAGCTGGAGAAGTGCCGAGGTTAAAAAGAAGTATCTGATGCCTTTTTAAGTTTGCAGCTTATTCGTATCAAGTACGATATTAAAAAACATAACTCTTAAAATATTTGTAGGAGAACTTTAACAGATATTTTTCTGTTCACTTAATACTGGCAGGACCTGCTTGTCTTAAGGTGCCAGTAATTGCTGGGAATCAGCCTAAGTTTCTGTATTCTGAAGTTTCAAGTCAGTTTTTATATGCTGTGACCTACAAACTTCAAGACGACATCCACTCTGATCACGTTGACAGTTACTTTGTAAAAATCTCTAACATTTCCTTGAGCACAGAAGAGTTGAAAATGGTTTAGACACCTGAAATTTTAAAAATTATGTAATGTTTTCTTTTGAATAATTTGTTTTACATTTCCTTGTGACTGTATAGAACTTCTTGTTGGTGAATGGGGTGAGGAAAACTTTTCCCTTAGGGGTATTAATTGATTTTTTAGAGCAGGGGAAGAGATGTTAGCTAAGAAACTGTAGCATTACAGCTGTAATTAGGTCCTGTTTACTTGACGACTAAAGAAGGCATAGCAGAAAAAGCAGATCTTTTATCTCCACTTCTTATCTTATGTAAAAAAAAAATAATTACTAAGAAGTTACAGGCAAAGCCTTGCATCTTCAGCTATACAGAGACTGCAAAACTTTCATTAGTGTCAGGCTGTTTGGTGCTGTGATTACGTGATCAAAGGTGGAGTTGTCTTGCCAGGCTAAGCTAGACTTTTGTTCAGCAGAAAAAAAAAAATACAATAAAGAGTAGAACTAATGAAGAAAAGGACACAAAAGAAGGGGAAGCAGCAGGAACCTGCAGGATATATTTAGGCATTACCAAGTACTTTGCTGAAGCCATTTTGCATGCAATGTATTTCAGACCAGTAGCTTTGCTGGCTGAGCCAGGTTCTCTTTGCTCGCATCTTCTGGAGCTGGGCTCTCCCCTGCTGCCTTCTGTTGCCCTGTGCGCGTACAAGAAATCCTGTCTTACACATACTGAACTTACTGTTGCTGTGGAGTGACAGTGGCTTTATGGACTCAGGCTGATGCTGCATGTCTTAAGCTACCAACAAGAAAAAAAAAGAATTTTGGAAAATCCTGAACCCTACCGTCTGTAATTAAATAAAACAAAGTGAGATTATCTGCGTAGCTCCACCTGTTGATTTTAGACAGTATTGCACACAAACCTGATCAGAAAAGTTAAGGCATATGTGTGACAGGTTTCCTGTAAATTAGCACTGAAAAATGTGTAATAAACTACAAATTCATTCACTGTTAGTAAAATATCATTTATTTATTTATCACCAAGAGTTTCAGGACTAAAGGTCCTGATTTCAGCATCAAAATTTGAGCATCAGGCTTTTCTTCTGCAACAGTAGTCTCTCCCAGTATTTACATTTTGTTACAACAGAAAATTTTCAGTCAGTAATTTCAGTCAATAATTTGACCAGCACCTGGCCAAAACAATTAAATTAATTCTTATAAATATAGGTGGTTATGCTAAGTATAACTCATTCCTTTAAGATAAACTGAGAAGGAAAATCCCGTGGAAGAAGAACTATAGAAAAAACACATTAACTAAGCATTTGACAAAGACTAAAAAGACAAATATTTCTGTATCTTTCAAAGCCTGCAAAGCAGTTGGGCTTTGCTTATCTGCTGGGTGGTCAGAAACGTTGCTAAAGCATGTGGGAACATACCTGAGCTATTGAGACACCGATAGCAAAGCAGTGGTGGGAGCACTGGGTGCTCTCGCTGAGTGACTGCAGTTCTGAGGAGGCTTGGGCGGCCTCTGCTCCTGCTGCTCCTCTGATGTCAGTAGTGGAGAGCTGGACGAAAATCAGCTCAGGTGGGACCTCTGTCCATGGCTGCAGAACTGGCTGGATACCTGCAGCTCAGCAAATCCCTAACTGATCTTTGAGAGGCCGATCAGACTGCATAGCAACTCACCTCGGATGAGGTAGAACTCCGGATTCAGGGACGGGAGGGTTTTGAGCTGCGCGCCTGTGATTCCTCCTCATTCTCTGTGTTTTACAGTCATCACCGCATCGGGCAAGGCGCTCTGACAGCTACCGACCCTTTCCGTTACAGACGATTGCTTAGCCAAGGCAAGGCAGTAGCTTTTCTCAGAGGCACTAAATTATATTCAAAATTATGTCCTTTTATTCTCTTTCAGTTGTAGGAGATGACTTGAGGAACAGAGGTAGTTAAGCCTTGTCCATATTCCCACAGTAATTACTTTAAACTGGGAGGCATGCGGAATAGGATTGATAGCAAGGAGAAAGACTATGTTAAAAAGTCATACAAATCAAACCACGTTTCCAATATGAAGATGAATTTTTATTTTGCTCTTGTTTTTAAGTTGGTTTTCCAGTGGCTCCTCATTAATATTCTCCTAAATGAAGAAAAAATTGATTCCTTATTTTTAAATGCTGTATTAATTAATTTTAATTAGGCACCTAGGATGGGGGTTGAGACTCTTTGACTGGACACCAGTGGAGAACTGCAGTTTTCATAGCAGATTTAAGATTATTTGATGATTTCACTTTGTTTCAATTAGGAAAAGGACCTTAGATTTTGAAATGCTATAGGCAGGGGAATTAATTGCTTTCCGGTGTGCTCTGCTGAGGTCTGCGCCTCTGCGGTTGTGTGCTTGGCAGCCTGTGTTGGAGCTGTACCCTGACAGCTTTGTAAGCTCAAGCTGTTGAGGTTCTGCAACTCCCGGGAGCTCAGCCTGCCAGCTCCATCACCCCTGGGCAAGACGCTAGGGAACTGAGAAAGTGAGCTATGGGGAACTGGAAATAAAAACATGTCCATAATTATTTTAGTTTGGATTTATTGGCAAATTGTGAAGAAAAAAAATACGTAATGAGTTGAGAGCATCCCACTGAAGGGTTAAGGGGGACACATGGATTCTTGCCTGAGCACGCAAATTAAGTTGCTATCTAGTGTTACTACCTCTCTATCAATGAAGGCACTCACAGCACACTGAGGTTGTTTTGGGTTTCAAAAATGGAATGCATGCGGAAGGGAGGAGGATGAAAGAGAGAAAAAACCAGCTGAGTGTATATTTAAGGTGGGCAGCCCAGCACACATATTTTAGTATTGGTATTAGCATCAGATAATTTCTTAGAAGAGAGAATAAATTGAATAGAATTTTATTGAGGAGTAGAAAATGTAGAAGTGTTTTAGAGACAATTTCCACTCTGAAATGACTGAGGGAACACGAGATTTTTAATAACCAACCTTGCCATCAGCAGCACATTTGATCTAAGGACATCAGCATGCTTCTAAATGTTAAGTGGACCTACACAACAGAAATATTTTAAGGAGCAAAATGGCCTGCTAGCATTTATGATTCCCTCTTTGTTGATAACCTCAGTTATCAGCTCTCTCTTCCTATGCTCTGATGGTCCATTTCTGCCTCTTACATGTAAGTCTGCCTGAGATTGTTGGTGTTTCTCTTGGATTAAGGGTCGGCTGTGTTAGAAGGCTGGAGTGAAAAATAAATAAGCAGCTTTGGCATTACATACCCAGTGATTAAAAACTTCAGAGTGACTTAGGTGTTCTGGTTGTTGCTGAAAAATATGGCATAATATTTATCATTTTAGTTTAAATTACATTTGTATGGTAGAAATAGAGCTTTTCTAAGGGCATATTTCTTCTTATACAAGCTATGCGTGCGTACATTGCTATTTGGCTGGATTTTAAAAATCAGAAGTGTTGGCTACGGTTCTCTTTGATTATGTAAGCTTTTAAGTATCAAAAATGTGGTCTGTGTTTTGTAACATAACCTCACTTTACTGTGAGGTGTATGTAAAAAAGCAGGGAAGAGGTGGTGATGGGTTGAGCTACTACAAGACACTGGAGGGGAAGACAAGCAGTATTAACATGTTGCAGGAGGTAAAAGGACTCAAGAAGGCAAGCGATGCAGTCAGAGCGGCAGAAGAGCAGGCAGATTTTTGGCAGGAGAATTTTGCCTAGATTGGAAATTGGGAATGAACTGAGAGAGGCCACCGAGGACACAGTAATAGTAATTGAAGTGGTGGATAAATATGTTAGTAGGAGGGGTGAATGTTAAAGATATTTCTCCATGATGCTGTAGGAGAAAAGGTGGCATTTCACATAGGGAAGGCAGGGGAACAATAGTTGGGATTGTGTGAAACATCTCCGATTACAAGGCTGAATGGTCATAAAGATCGTAGAGTTGTCCATTGTGACAAAGACAAGACTGGAAAGGTCATTAAGACCTCCCAGATTTCTCCAGCTTTCAGTGATGGCATCGGTCAGTCCTGTGCTTCCAACAAAGCAAAGTGCTTTGCCTTTGGCCATTATTAGTTGCAATAAATCATTGTGTCAGCCTCCAGGAGTGATGGGGCGGTGTTAGAAACCTTCCTGTATTGAGAGTGTCTCCTCTGGGTCAATTCCAGTGCAAAGAGAGATTAGTTACGTGCGCATGAACTATCCTGCACATTTTCTGTGGATAAATAGAAAGTGGATTCCAGGTCTGCCAGTCAGAAGACTTTATGAGTGCGCTTGAGGAAAAAAAAAAAAAAAAAGATAAAGACTACTTCATTTAGTGTGTACTTTGTGTTGTTGCTTTTGAATGCAATGTGTAAATTGTAGGAAGCAGAGCAGAGATAGTGAGCAGTGATACTGGATGGCTGACTTGCTTTTAAAAGTCTCCTCAGGTTGTTGTTTTAAAGCTGCACAGTAACTTGGAGCCTTCTCAGGTGCTGTCCTTCCTTCAACTGAAGCATCTGAGTTTCCAGGTGGTGACAAAGCCTGAAAGGAGAGACCGGGAGAGGAACTACTGGAAGCAGATTTCTATTTGGAAAAGCTCCGGCTGATGGACAAGAAAGCTTCTGGGTCAGGAAGCATGTGTGATTTTCAGCAGCAGTCTGAAAGGAAGGGTAAACCTAAAAACTGTCTTGACATTGTAGCCACTTCACTTGCAGTGTTTAAGCTCATTAAAAACTCGTGGAAACATTAATCAGGAAAGGCGATGATCCCATACGCTGAAGACAGCATGCTGAATTCCTGTGTTTTATACCTCAGCCTCTTGAGGCACAAATGTCTTAGCTGAAGGTGGGCATTCAAAACATAAATGGGTCACTGCAGTTGCATTTATCAGTTATTCTTCCTTTTAATTGGAGGCAACAATGGTATATTTTCTTTCCTTTCCAGTTTATTATCATTAAAGTCAGTAGCGGTATTCCAGTTTCACCATCCATCTCCCCCAGAAATCCCAGGAAAACTTCTGTTTACAGCTTTAGCTAGATTTTTGGTCACTTGCAACATGGTTTGAATAGAAGGAGGATTAGATTATATATATATGAAATAGGGTGTTATTGTTGCACAGCAACACAGTTTTGTAGATTTGAGGTGTGTTAATGTATCACTGTATTGGACTGCAGCAGTAACGCTGGTGGCTTCAGTAAGCGGGGCACGCGTGGTACCCTACTGCCGTTTAAAACTCCCTGAATTATGTGCGATGCCTGCTGGGGCTGGTAGGTCTGACACAGGACAGCGTGAGACTCGTGTCCTCCTCAGCTGGCAGCTGAAATCCGAGCAAAGTCACCTAAAATGGGACTGGACTATGGATGACTGGATCAGACCCTACATGTCCTCCAAGTCAGGAGCATCTCCACTGAAACCAGTGTGGATACTGGTGCAAAGGGAAGAACAAGGTGCTCACTGGGGCTTGCTCAAAGGCAATTACATTGTTTTGCACTTGTGTCTTTCATATGTTTTCTCATTTTAAGGTGGACATAATTGGGCAATATGATTGTGAATTATCTATGCCCTCCAAATAGAGAGTGAGATCGCTTGTTGCCATGACAACAAAAGATGGTGAGGTGTTTACTTGAAAGTGAGTTCTACACAAACATTCATATCAAGCTGTGTCTGAAGATCAGTGTTTGAAGAATTATTCTTCAGAAGGTCTATTCCTCCTTTAAAATATTTCCTGTATTTGTGCAGTTTTACCCCAGGATATACGGAAGATGGCTTTTTGAAAGCTTAACCCAGGACAGAGTGTGCACTTTTATTTTCAAAAGGCACTCTCTAGTTCAGTAATGGAAATACTACCTAGGCTACAAATAGCGGCATATGGAAAAGCCAGCCAGTCAACTATCTGCTGTTTATATAAAAGGAGTTTGTAGTGAAGAGACTTCCTTTTAAAATGAATCATATGGTAACTTATTTTTATAATCCTTTAATATCTTTTTGGCTTTAAAAGCTATTTGGGTTTAAGAGCATGCTTTGTGATATTAATTTTATCTCACTGAGCTTTCTTTCATATATAAATCTGTGCTGGGGCAGAGGAGATATTTATTAATTCCTTGGAAGTGCCTTTTATACAATGTGTACTGAAAAAGAAGTGTGTATTTGATATTCAAATAGGGCAAACCACTACTCCTCTCTTTGAGTAAATATGCTGTGTAGAAAAGGAACTGTGGAAGTGGTGCATGCCGTTAAATAGTTACCTGACTGCCTTCCTGTTGTAGTTACCTTTTAATATACTTTATTCTTAAAATCCACTGCTTACTGTCCAGAAAGGTCTTCATTACCTTTCAGTTAAGCTTATGGAGTAGCTGCATTTGGTTGTGTTCATTTAATATAAACAGAGAACGTTAACTCTATCAAATAGATACCTAAGCTGTAATAGTAATATTATTTGAAGTTCTTCAATCATAGGTTTGGTTTTGATGACTAGATATTAATATAATAATATCTAATAATATAATATATATAATATAATATCTAATAGTAATCTAATAATATGTAGCACACAGTGGTATTTTAAATATTTCTTATTCTAGAAGGGCACAATTGTAGTTAAGCAAGCTAGAGACAGTCAGAGAGGAGTAGGGAAGAAGTTGATGATAATGCTAAAATAGGACTTGCAGTTCTTACATGACAGGAAAATCCAGCTGAGTCACTCTTTATGTATCCAGTGCTGCTATTTGAAATTTGACTTGGAAATGAAAAAGTTTCAATAAGGATTTCATAAATCTGAAATCAGGTTTTTTTCTTGTTTTTTTTTTTTTTTTTGGTTATAGTACCTAGCTCGACTGTGTTAGGGCCCAGGAGCTGCGATGTTGTTATCCCAATTTAAAAGAAAAATGATCTCAGAAAGAACCTGACACTTTCTGAGGCAGGCCAGGACCTTGAAAAGTCAGATCTTTGGCTGGCCCTCTACATTTTATCTCTGTGCTTGCCTCTTCAATATTTCAGTAGTCCCTTAATCAAAACAAAAATGTGTGACTTGTTACTTTGAATTATGCAGCGTGGGAAATACTATTTAGTTATTTATTTCAAGTAGCAATAATACATCAAAGGTTGGTGTCAAAGGCTCCTTAGGTTAATGAGAAGGCAATGTTAGTGATGGTGAGGAAAGAAACTGGAATAAGACCAGAAAAGACAAGTGTCATGACTGGATTTGTCAGACATTTGTAAACATAAATGGCAAAACATATATTAATCATTTGTTTTTCTCGCAGGCTTAAAAATTGTGAACCTGTGCCAGTTCTCTGTACCGCTCTTTTCTGGTGTCATACCTGATGAGTTAACCATAACTCATTTCCTCTGTCAGTGAGACCAACTGGCTATGTTGGTGATCTGCCACATGTCTAGCACTGACTGCATGTTTTAGCTCTCATTGGAAAGTCTCATTGGAAATTAACTGCGTAAGACAAAGGCCGGGTTCTGGCATCCATGTCAAGAAATCATTGGTGTTATGGGGTACTCAGGGACCTCAGCATTACTGCCTTTTCCTCTGGGTAGCCTACAACGCCGCTCATCTGAATTGTCTCAAAAATACTGGAGTTGTACAAGGAGTTGTTGGGTGAGAGCTGGCTACGTGTACGTCCATCAACACAGCCCTGAGGCTACCAGGTTGCAGGTTATGCCTATGGCAATGTAACGGGAGACAACAAATAAAATTACTGGTCTACTGCTGCACAGGTTGGCTTGCCTTCTTACAGTGCTTCTGTCTCTCCTGCATGTGCCCTTCACTTTCTTGTATCAGACAAGTTGAAGACTGGACACATTGTCCATCCAATCTCCAGTTCTTCCCTACCTTAGAAGGAACCTGCTAAGAAGGTACTGAAGAGGTAGCAAAGGCAGCGTGATGTGTTGTGAGCAGGATGCCAGGCTGAGGTGGTACCAGGGGACAAGGAGGTGGGCTGGGAACGAGCATACAGACCCCTGTTCCTTTGGCTGATAGACATGGATGACGAACAGGGAATTTTACTCATGTGTGCTTTCCCTTGAATACCAGGAAACGGAAGAATAGGATATGGGCTCTGGGTGATCTTGTTTGTCTCAATTCTTTAGAAGGCAAATAATTCAGTGTATGAATTAGCAATGTCTTGCAACTCTGACATCCTTTCTTGAAGATTTTCTGTACTGTTTCCTGCTTTTCTTACTGTCTCTTCAGGGATTCCTCTTTATATTTTACTTTCCGTTCCATAAGCATGAAATTTGGAGAATAAACTCCCTGTTGGCCAGCTGGTGCTAGGCCAGACATCATTTTTCATAGTCCTCTGGAGCCTACCTTGGATCTTATTTGCTTGAGAGTAGTCTCATTGATTGTAAATCTGTTATATGGCAGAAACTCTGGAGTAGGAAGCATCTTTGTTCTTTCTGGTGTTGGTAAGCCTGCAAAGCAGAGCAAGATGAAGAAACCTATCTGCTACACTGACATGTGACTTCTGATATGTTCTCTGTAAAGAGACAAAGATACAGACAACTGAGAAAATAAGAGCTGTGATGTTGGAGAGTAAGCAAAAGAGGCTTGTTCTTTTGCTTTAACTTAGCCAGGAGTAGCTGCAATGAGATGTCTGCATTTATAATACACTGGTTTCTGTTACGTATAAGAAAGAGTTGAACAGGTCAAGTACTGGAGCGATGGTACCTGTACACACATTGTAGTTAGTGTCAGCCCCTCATGCTGCTCACATTAAATTTTACTTTTCTTTCAGCAGTCCATGTGTAAATTGACAGTTATCCAAATGTAGAAAGGAAGGACTTGCTGAGAGTCATAAAAGAAAAGTGAATAGAATGTATCCAGCAAGTTAGCTACATAGGTAAGAGATATTTCATTGTCTCTTTTTGCCTTGCAGGAAGAATGCAAACAAATATTGGCTCGGCAGAAGTCCAGTTCTCAGTCTGACTCTCATGACGATGAGATTTCTCCTCCTCCTCCCAATCCAGTGGTAAAAGCTCGACGCAGGAGAGGGGGGGTCAGTGCAGAAGTGTACACTGAGGAAGATGCTGTTTCTTACGTCAGAAAGGTAATGTGTTACTGTCTCTCTGATTCTGAGATGTACAGGACAATCTAGTGACTCATATTTTTCTCATAATTTGGACTCATGGGTCAGCTTGTAGGATGGTGTCCTCGTACCAGTGTATGCAAGGCTTGACCATCTTCTCCAGACTCAAGTTCTTTCCCTGCCTCCCTAAGTGTTTTCTTTGTTCTTGATATCTTTTAATAACTCTGCAAATTTTTTTTTTTTAAACTAGCCAAAGCTTTCAAAGGTTATTAAAGACAGACATTACAATAGCATGTGTCATGTTTGTTTAGGGAGCTAGGCTAAAAATGCATTTCATAAGGTTGACAGATGGTGGTAATGTGCTTTTGTGCACGCCTGGAGTAGCTTTAACCCAAAGAGCTTTTTCTTTATGGAAATACATTTTGTCAGTCACTGTTTTTTGGCAGAATACTTTTTGTCTTTGCAGTCAGATATGCTTTTGTCATCCACTTATGATGCAAGTTCACTGGCTGCTTTGGGGATTTCTGTCCCAAGAAACAAAGAATTAGGAGAGTCTTCCATCCTAAAGACAAGTATGGAGGAGTATTCTTGTGGCAGTTAAATAGCGCTTGCAAGTATGCACAAAATTTTAACAACACTGTGGTTAAGCTGTTAGCGCACTGCACTGTTAAAAAACTTATGTGATCTTTTAAAAGCCACTTTCAGACACTTTTCTTTCTCTGCAGTTTGCAATATCCCCCTTAAAAACTTCCAGGAAAAGATGACATTTGTCTCTACTTAATATGGGCTCCATCTGATTCTTCTGAAAATCAAAGGAAGTATTCCTTCCCACACCTCTGAGTATTTCTTTTATGTTTATAATGGAACCTGTAGTTAACTTTATTTTCTTCCTTTTTCAACAGTGATGCCAATAAGCCCTGACAGTAGCACGGGTAGGCAAGAACCAGAAGAAGCAATACAGATCATATTCTGTGTGTTCCATGACTAGGGCTGTTGTGATTTTGATTCCCTAGAAAATGACTGAGCTTAAATAATAGTAATTCAGGTGATGCTTATTTGTCAGATGCTTCAAGGAATATAGAACTAGCACTGGGAGAGTTTGTGTCAGTGCTTTGTCTTCTGCCATCAGCAAATGAATCCCATGGTGAATCCCATGGATGTGTGTTTGTGACAGAGATTTCTAGAATACAGAAATAGAGGGAGACACTGGAAGGACAAATTATGAAACTAATTTAAAAGTGTAAAAAGCAAGGCAAGGGTTGTGTTAGACTATTGCAAACAGATGGAATTTTAGATAGTAGCCAGGAGGAACTGCTGGCTTGAATTCAGGTGTTGGATAGAAACACATCTGGGTCATAAGCCAATTTAAAGGATCCCTTGAAGGGGTGACCTATGGGATGAGTAGTGCTCAAGGCAGTGCCATGAGTTATATCGCTGGAGAGAAAATCAAAAGAGGTTTAGCTTTGTGATTTAAGCAAGCATACAGCATGGCTCCATTCTGAGGACCACAAAGGAAGATCTCTGTGGAGGGTTATTTCATTGACAAATACTGTTATTTCATTCCTGAAATTAGAGAAAACAGTATTGTCAACACATCTGACACAACATATACTTATGAACTAAACCAAATAGGAATCTTGCTGTAAAGATGATTATGGGCTTGAAGAGAACACCCAGTGTTAACTTGGAAGAGTGATACAAGAAATGATCAGGTGATTCTTCCCAACATTTGGTTTCGGTCAGATGCCTGGTTACTGTGACATCTAAAGAATCTCTCCTGTGTTTTCTGTGTCCTCGCTCCAACAGACTGACTTTGGTCTCTGCCTTGTGGCTTTCATGGCTGCAGATTTAGACTGAGAAAGGCTAGTCCATGCTGTTCCATAATCACCCAGAAAGGTTGGAGTTGAATGTCTTAGTGATTTGATTATCTACTCTTGTGGCTCATCAGCAGTAAGCTGAACAGCTAGGGCACTCTTAATAGAGCAAGGATTCAAAACTGCAGTTCAAGATTTGTTTGATAGGGTAAAAACCAAGAATAAGATACTGGCCAAATGCTTGTTTTATTTAACATTGAGGAGTTTAAACTTTTAGATAAATCAGATTGTGTTTCACTCTGATACAAATATGCAGTTTATACATATATGCTTCTCTAGAGTTAATTTGAGCAGTCTAATGACTACAGCAGTCAATATAAGTGATGTTTGAAGCCAGAGTTTAACTTTAGATATTAGTGCAATATTTTCCGATGAAATAAATCTAGATCAATTCTTTGTAAGAACAGGTTTCCCATTTAAGACATCCTTATTCTGGTTGGATGGGTGGTATCTTGCCTTTTGAGGATGAGTAAAGGAAACTACCTACGTATTAGCATATGTAGTAACTTAAATAAGACAGATATACTATTTCTGTCATAAGAAAATGTGAGAGATAAATGCCCATTATCAGACCTTTTTTGTAGAGTAATTAAAAGAGGCAAACAAGTGTTGATTTTCAGATTACAGTAAGGTTTGTTTAACACTTAAAACTTTTGCTAGGCTTGATTCTGTCCCGTTACAATGAAACTAAGAAGGAAAATTGCATTACTAAAGTCAAAGAACATATTTTACAAGTCATAGCCTTCTTACAAACTTCTTGTGTCCCTTGTAATCACAAAGTCTCTGACTGGTGGAAGAAGATGCTTGGCAAATACAGTGTCTTTATTGAAATGCTTGCTAGAATGGAGACCCTAACTTGCAAAAGTCTTACAAAGAAACTCCACCCAATATGAAAACATACCCCTGAATTTCAACATATGTTTTGAGCAAATTCATGTTCAACTGGACTTTTGCCATCCATCCAATTAACAAATAAAAATGCCTTTTCATTCTCAAGTGCGAGTCCTTCTCTTCTACCATGAAGTAAAGGCACGGGATTTTGGCCCAGGTAGGCCCCTCAGGAGCTTGGTTCCTTATACCACAGCCACTCCTGACAAGTTTGATGTAATCAACACATTTTTACCTTTTGCCTAAATAAATGTTTCTCATTCTCTAGTTTTAAAAGTAGATTGCTTCTGTTATTGTTTGTGGAGGAAGTAGAATATGAAATATGTTTTCCTCAGTCCAAGAGATTTGAAAGGACAACACAGCTGCCAGTACCTGCTAATTATAGTATTTTATGGATATCCTTCTCCCCACTCAGCCCAGATCTTATGTTTCTTTTCTGGTTGTCATATTGAGAGCAAGAATTCTTATCCTCACATTATCAAAACTGTAATTTATTACTTTCTTAGTGGCTTTATATTATAGCCTAAACCTATCTTAGTGTTTGAAGTAAAATTGCATCCATTATCTTGAATAGTGGGATTTTCTGTAAATTTCAAGATCTGTGAAGAATTACAACCGGGCATGTAATTACCCTTTGTTCTTTTCTCTACAGGTTATTCCAAAGGACTATAAAACTATGACTGCTTTGGCAAAGGCCATCTCCAAGAACGTGCTCTTTGCTCATCTTGATGACAATGAACGCAGGTATGAAGTACTTTATGATTTAAAGGAATCTGTAGCTTGACCTGAGGACAAGAAATTATATTAAATGTCAAGGTCAGGGGTCAGAACTACTCTCACTGATGCATTTGAGTCATGCTAGGTAAACCCTCACTCATGGTATTATGACAGAGGGTAAAATCACACACTGAAAACCGGCAAAAACAGGTTAGAATATATTCAGAAATCTTTAATATTTTCAAATCAGCTGAGCCTGATCAACTTTATTCTAGGTTACTTAAGGAATTGGCTAAAGCAGTTTCAGAAGCATTTGTAGTTACTTCTGAAAATTCAGGGAAGACAGGTAAAGTGCTGGAAGCGTGGGGAAAAAAAAAGCATAATGTTTATGAAGAGGTAAAAGAGAATTACAGGTAAATTATTTTGTTCTTTGAAAAACTGGAACAAAGAAATTATGTATAAGCACCTGAAGGAGACCAAGGAGTTCAGTAACAGCCAACGCGACTTTTAAAAACTTGAAAATGTCTTTCTACAACTGAGTAGCAAGTCTTGTAGCTATGGAAGGCACAGTGGAGGCCAACAGCTTGACTTCTAGTAGCATTCTTGGCATTAATATGTATGACCAGTTCATAAACAATCAAGGGAAACATGTCTTCAGTGAAGAGATGTGCACAGATTCCCACGTGTGTGCTGCGGCTGGGTTGTAGACTGTCTGCTTTTGCCATTCTCAAACTATGGCTTAACCAAGCGTATACTGCCTCTGCTGTCAAAAGATTTAGAAGCTTCTTTGTTTCTGGGTTGTGCACTGGAGCATATTCAGCTATATACCATCTCCCTTGCTCGGGGATGTGTCTAGGTGCCTCATGACAAGCATGGAAAGCTGTTGCTGACATTGGGGAAAAGAAAACGAACTCACAGAAAGACACATGCATTCTGCTTTTGCAGACAGGATTGCAATGAAGGAATAAATTGTTCTCTCTTTGCATTTTATTGAGTTTGCTCTTGGCGTCATGCTGTTGTCCTTGTCTGGTTTTGTTTGTCAAGTGTAGAGAAGTCAGCAAGTTGGAGCATACCATTGCCATCACTTCCACTTTGCATCTTATTGATGCAGATACGTAGTTTAGTGAGGTAAGTGGTGCATGACTTCAGTTGGGTTCTGTCCTTTTGGAATGGTGGAAAGCTAGGTAAGGATATTTAATTTTCTGTGCTGCAGGGGTATTGTTGTTGTCTATTTTCCTCAGTGCTTTCTACACCAAAAGCAATATGATTGTTTCATTTGATTTCATGGTTTACCATTCACCACGACGTAGGAGGTGTTCAGGTGAGGGAAAGATGGACTAACAGGGCTTAGTTCATAATTTACAAGATGAAACTTGTAAATTGGATGAGACTTACATTTTTCCTTCTTCTCTGAAAAGATATTTATGTTAATCTGCTCTGTGGCTGTGCAGTCCACGTGGCTTGTGTTGCACTTGCTGCTTGGCAGCTGTGAAAGTCCTTACGTCTGACATAAACCCTTATTTATAAAGGAAGTGTGTAGCATATTATCTCTGTGTCAGATATTCCATTGGAATGATTAATTACATGAGAAGTCATGCTGGAGTTAAGGTAAACAAGTATCTTTTTGCACTGGTGTCTGAAATAGTTTTGTTCAAGTCTTATGTTAGCCTCTTTTCATGTGACATGCTTAGAAAAGAGTTGCCATCTCTCTCACGCACGGACACACACACATACACACAGTCTCTGGTGTAAAATTAATCCCGAAAAGAGCAATAAAAGGGAAACTCTAACTGCATCAATGCTAAAAGCAGCAGAGCTAGTTACCAGCAACTTTTGCCAAAATATTCATTTCAACAGTTGCTAATATTATAAAGAACAGCGCAGCTCTGCAAAGTGATGTGGCAGTCCACTGTTTTCTCATGAGACTTTCCCACTGACTTCAGTAAGATCTTGATTAAACTGTGGAGTAGGGTCCTGGTTCTCTCAAAGCTGATGGCGAGATGCCCATTATCTGAAGTGGAAATGTGCTTTTAACTGTAAAGGAGCTGTTCTCACTTGCAAAACCAGGAATGCGTGGCTTTTTAATTGTGTTTCTGCACATGTGCACCTGATGTGTATTTTATGTGCGTCCTCCTTTGCCTACAGCTGGTCTGTTACATGCTCACTGACAACAAAAACTCAGATTTACGTGGATGTATCACATACTCATTATCCAGTTTATTTTTTTTTTAATGGATGAGAAACTAGCTGTAAGAAGTTAAAGCAACATCAGGATTTCACAAAATTAATTTCTGATTATGTTTTAATAGGTATAGTTTGATTTGGATTGTTTAATAAAATATTGCACACCTAACAAAAATACTGGACTATATTAAAAATTTCTGTGGAATCCTCACAGGTAAGGTAAATATTTATGAGCTGTGGGGAAAAGAGGGATGATGAGCTTAATTATGAACTAAGCAGCTTAGTGAGTTGCAGAGAGTACATGGATGTGTATCAATATGTCTACCTTTGGGCTCATCCTTGTTTCTTGTCTTGTTATCAGCCCAAACTCTGTTGCAGTCTTCTCAGAGTGGCCTTATGTCATATGTGCTTTGAGGGGGTTTGCTTCCCTGGTTGGGATGTGTGGCAAAGCCCTTTCACTTTGTTTCAGGCTTTGGTGTATCTGCTCTGCAGTGAGGATGTATTTAATGCCTGGATACTTGAGCTTGGATTTTGATAGTGAAGTTATATCATCCTGCAGGTCCCTAGGCACGTGTGCTCTAACTTCTCTCTCCGCCTTTCCCCTGTGCATATGATGACATATTGGCTGGCATGTGTTCACACAGGGGTTTTGCCCTTCGTTCTGTTTCTTCCGTATTCCACTCCCTTTGTGAGTCCGCTCAAAAACTCTTGGAAGAGACTGCTCAAAGGGTTTTATTAGGTGGGCAGTGGACCATGTTAGTTAAGCTCAGATGTGACTGCAACAAGATTTTCTGGAAAAGCGTAGTTCATAGTGGTGTGTAAACATCACGCAGAAGCTGTGGAGACGGCCACCAAGAGGACCACTGCAAGATCAGCAGCTCTAGTCCTGGCTTGGTGCTCACCAAACCCTTACATATATACGCACAGTCCTGCAGAACAGCTTCTCGTGTGACAGCTCTGAAGGAGCTCCTTGCAGCATAGAGCAGCTTCTGATACAGAAGACAGCGCTGTGCAGGCTGTGTACCCAGAAGAACTAGGAATTGCTCTGCAGTCTGTTGAAGGATGAACAGCCTTGAGAGAAGACATTGAGGGAGCTGGACCTACAGCCAGGTAAGAGACATTCATCCTTTCTTTCATTATACTGGGGAAAAGTGAAATGGCAGCATTAACTCTGAGGAATATTTGCATTATAAACATAAATTTATTTTTTATAGATTATGTTCTTTGCAACAGTTTGTCTTTAATGTCAGTTGAGGTCAGAAGCCATGTTGTTTGTAGAAGCCGTCTGCTCTTCATTGCACCTGTGACCCAAGAGGAAGTCCCAGCAAAAAAAAATAATTTCTATAGAATCCTTGATTATGGCATTTGTACCTAATAAAAAGAACTCAAAGATGAAATTACAGACTCTGCAGAAGTGCATATTTCTGAAATTGCATGTATTGTTGTCATGTCCCTCCAGAATGCTGGTGGCAAGTTACACTTAGTAACATTCAAATGTGTCTTAGGGGGCCTGTGCTGTAGATTCTAGTGGCTGAATAGGGGAAAGAAGTTCCTTGCTGATCTTATCCCTCCTGGTTCCACCGTGATCTCATGGTTCAGGTCCATTTTGAAGGCTGTTAAGTGTTAGTGTAAACTTTCCCCTTCTTTTGGTCTGTGAGGCTTATGTGTGCGTATGGGAGAAATCAGCAAGACGGGGTGTGTTGTTCTAATGCCCTCTCTGCTGCTTTGGTTTTGTTCAGTCAGCAGGCAGTGAATTATTTCTATCTATGCAAAGATAGAATTACACCCATAACTTGGCAACATTTTATTTCCTCTCCCACTCTTGGATATCCAGCAGATAAACATCCTCTAAGGCTTCCTAGTTGTGAAATGATGTATAAAGTCAAAATTGGTGACAAGGGGCTAGTTTGATTGTCTGAATCTCTCCTAACCTGGCAGTGTAGCTAATAAGAATTTTTATCAATTCAACATGTAATGCTGGAATAAAAGTACACCCACTTGGCTTTGCCATGATGTTGAATAGTAAAGGGGAAAAAAAAAAAGGAAGAGATTGTTGATTTTCCTTCTGTTGATAAAAATAAAAGATATTTTAAAATTATTTCATTGACACGATATTCTGTCTCTACCAGACCGGAGCAGCCACTGAGAGGGGGGCAGTGAGAAGGTTCAGAGGTGACCTGCTGTGGGAATGGAATTTGGACCCAAAGCTGATGTTTGTCAAGGAGGAGAAGGAAATACAACTGAAGCATAACCAGTGAGTGAGGGAGCAGGACTGAGAGCAGAAGGAGTGCCAGTCCTGGTTCCAGGATGTCACTAGTGCCTGCCTGCTCTGCTGTGAGTCATGAGCCACATCTGTCAGTCCCTGTTCAGAAGCTCCATGGCCTCCTGACCACGTAAAGAAGTGGAATGGTTAAATGTTCACCATATCTGTATGTAAATACTATGTAAAATTTATGTATGTATGTAAAAGCTATGTAAAACTTGTTCATCAAGGAATAAAGAGAGTAGATAAATATTTAACATGCACTTCCATGCTCCAGTTTTGGCATTTTAGCTAATATCATGATTTTTACAAGGATTTATTATTACTAATGTATAGGCAGCTGTAATGCCTGCAACAGCTTTCATTCTGAAAGTTTAATGTATTTTATTACTTGGATTAATAATAAATCGATTTTGCTTGAACAGTATACTGTTATGAAACTGCTTTGGAAACAAGAGTTAGGGAATTGTATTTAATGCTTTTACTGAAATATTGGCTCTTATAAAGGCGGAAAAAAAGCAACAACAAATTAACTAAACAGTAGAGGAAACACAGTGTTGTATTTGCTTGTGTGTTGCTTGCATGGCAAAGGTATGAGAATAAAGGGCATTTTTTATTTTCTATGCTTGTTGGGGCCAAGATGTAAAGATGAAAATTGGCACCGGTACTGTACATGCAAGCCAACAAAGAGTTTTCTTCAAACAAAAATTCTTACCCTTTTACCAGCATCCTCCTAAACACTGCGGAGGGCAGATGCTACTGTGGTACTGTAGATAAAATTGGAGGCCAGTTGCTGTAGATACCATCATCTCGCTGTTAGCCTGTCAGAAAAATGTTGTACTACCTTCTTACAAGTGTGTAACCTGTGTTCTGCAATTCAGGCAGCTTTGTAAGCCATCATTGGTGAGGAAGTGCGATCCTGTAGGGACTTAGTGGGTGTAAGCATGTGCTGTTTGAAAGACATTAGTGTCCATGTTAATACTTCTCAGCACTGAGATACAATAACCTTCTTAAAATGTATTAAGGGTTGCCACAGAGGGCAAATGAGTAATCATGTATCTGTGTCCCCTGAAGACAAAACATCCAAATTAGACTTAAATTGTACAAGATGGAGGTAAACTAGACACGTGGTAATAATTTCTAGTGGTGAGGATACTTAAATAGATTGTAGAATCTATAATTGTTAAGAACAGGTTAGGCAAATCTCTTTGAACATAATTTAGTTTGTCCTTTGTTTGGATGGGAGAAGTCTCAGCTCTGTTTTTGTGATTCTTGGATCCTCAGTAGTGGGAAACTAGTGTGTTCTTTCTCTAGACATTTTTCTTTTCTCTTTTTTTTTTTTTAATTTATTTGAAGGGTTATTGTTATTTTGCACATCTGCTGTTTTCTCAGCTAAATGAATCTAATTCTTCCCATATTCCTTTGCAGACCAGGTTCCTCAGACCACTGACCATTTTTGTTGTTCTCCTCAACTTTCTCCAGTTGGTTCATCTCTTTCTCGTTTCTTTATATTTTTCACAGCAATAGGATACTGTTGACTCCTACTTAGCACATGATCACTGGAATCATTGGATCCTTTCCTGCAGAAATGCTACCTTGGCAGTGAATCTTCACCATGTATTTATGCTGTTGGTTATTCCTACCCAAATATACTTAGCTGTTATGTCTTTATTGAAGTATATCTATTTTTTTTCAGACTATTTATTCAATTTGTAATTGTTTCACATTCTAATGTTGGTTTTTGAAGTGTTTCCAGCTCCTTTACAGCTAGGTATTGTCTTCAAATTGAAAAAATACATTCTTTATTCTGGTCAATAATGACTTGGATACCTTTTTTTCACTGTAGACATAATCTAACATGTGAAAAGTGGTTTCCCATAGCTACCAGATGAATTTTAGTTGTTGTCCTGTTGATCTCATATTAAAATATTCTTGAGACTTCTGGTGATTAGTGAATTTCAAGGACATTATTATTGCTATGAGCTGTATTCACTTCTGCATAATACCATGTTTTATTAAAGCACTGGCTGCAGGCCAGCTGGAAAGCCTCATATGGAGGAAGAAACCTAAGACGGCACCATTCAGGAGCAAGGTATTTTAGAAACAGGATGCCACAGCTACGACATATTCATTACACATCCTGTATTTTCCTTGCACTTGTAACTTAACTCTTTTGTTAAAAACCAAACACAGATCTAGCTTCTGCCTGTGCTTCGTATGTGCCTGCAGTGTGCAGAACAGTGCAAGAAAAATTCCTTTCCCATGATACCGATAGTATTTCTGTATCTCCAGGAGTCCACACTCTGGTAAAACCACATGGATGTTTAGGGGGGATGTTTACTTTGCCTGCTGCTGGTATAGAAGTTAGCTGGTGCTCAAAACACCTCCGTTAGGAGCCTCAGGGTGTGGTTTCAGCATTGACTTAAGCCAAGTTCTGAGCTGGTACCAAAGGACGAAGTAAAGCAGTGAGTGCCAAACCTTGGCTGCATGTTCCTCTTGCTCTCGTGGGTGTGGTTTGCCAGATCAGCTCTCTGAGAAGTGATCTTCCCCCCGAGGGTTAGTTTTCAGTCAGATCAGATCCTTCCTCCCACGCTCTACCTGGCTGCGGAAATACTTTGGCTAGCCGAAGGGAGGAGAGGGCAGGACAGGACCTTCCCTTTTGGCAGCAACAGAGGCCAAAATAGAATGAAGTGACGGCAAAACTGCACCTTGATTTCCCTTACTAGTCATTGGACAGAGTCAGAGGATGGAAATAGATGGCATGAATACCTCTATAATGAGCTATTGTTCCTTGCCAAGAATGCTCAAAATGTGGAGCTAAGCCGCTCAGAAGATAAGAGATGAAAAGAAAGATTTAAGAGATGAGAGAGAAATTGCAGTGAGACATGGCAGAGTGGGGAACAGAGGGCTTTGTAGAGTCAATAACATGGCTTCCTTGGGTTGTGTTAGGGTTTTTTGTGACCAAAGAGTTGGAGGGGTTTCTTTCCAGTCCTTTGTGGGAGTAGCAGCAGAGAGAGGAGGATGAGAGACAGCATCATCCCAGTGCACTGTACAGGGTGCACAGTGGGGTGGGCTGCATCCCACGAAGGTTTGTAGAGGTGTGAATGTCCCGTCTATGCTGGAACTCCAGGACATGGTCAGCAGACCGCGGTGACTTGGGGACAGAGGAGATGTGTATATACAAGTTATAGATACATATGACAGATTTGGTGCCAAAGAAACTAGTGCAAAATCTCTCTGTGTGGGAGATCTTTTTCTGATCATCAGCTGTATTAGATGTTTAGCCTGTCCTTTGAATTCTACTTATAAGCAACCAAGAAGAGGAAATTCTTCTCTCAAGTCAACCAAGGCATACTAAACAAAGCTTTTCCTCTTTGGATTACACCAAGGTATTTTCCAAGTAAACTGCCTGGCAATCCAGCTTTTCTTTGTGCCTTTTGTGCCTTGTTTATGGCCTTGATTCAGCATGGCGTTTTAAAGTGGTGTTTAGCTGTGGGCTGTTCCGTTGACTTGCTGTGGATGTCAAAGGAACTATTCATGTGTTTAAATGGAAGCACATTCGGTCCTGCTGAATTGGAACTTGCCAATGAGAAATACTACTTCAACTAGAAAAAGTTATGGATTTTGGAGACAACAGTCATCTGGCAGCAAAGATGGAAATGAAACCAGGTAGAATTACCCAGCCGTTTGGAAACGAAATGATCCAATTCTCCATTCAAGGATTACCCATGAATTTAACACTGGCTTTATATTCCAGTACATCCATTTAATTTACCCAAGAATTATTGTCTTTAATTACCACTGTGGTGCCTGCAGGCAGCAGTCTTTAAATTAGTTATGCAAAGTTCTGCTCTCAGCAGTCACCAGGAGATTGTATCTGCATCAATATCAATGCCTGACAGCGTACAGGCTTGGTGCTAGGGATGTACTTTTTGTGATGTCAGTATTTGGCCTGGTAGATAGGTTATTCTCTTAAACATAACTAAAAGCACACACAGTTGGTATTTATGGATATTTTTATCTTGAGAAACAAATACTGTCGGTTTATAGCTTTTTAGAGGTTGTGATTCACCCTCAGTGTTTTGTTAGACAGTTTGTATTCTTCGTCGCAAATACTAGCGGCGCCATTCCTAATGGTGGTTATTTTTAATTCTGCATAAAGTAGTGGTTTACATATGGGCAGTATGTCACCCATTCTGAAAAACAGAGTTAAAGTGGAGAAGTATTTACATAAATCCTTTTTAGATCCAGAAAAAATAGCCTGCGACAAATAGTATTCATGCATGCTCATGAAAACAAATCTCGAGTCTAAACGTATCTCTCTATATATAAAATAGAAAAATTAAGGCCACTGCCAAATTTAACAAGCACTATAAAATTTTTCTACCACTGCAGTATATATGACTGTGCCTTTGTGTGCTCCTTTACACAACAATTAGCTGGCAGTGGTGCTGAAAATGCATTACTCAATGCTAAGGCTTTCCAGAATTAAATACAAAGGTTGAATAAACGAACATCCACTCTTCTCAGCAAGTCTTTGTCTTCTGCATCAGAGCAACTGGAAGCAGTAATTTGTCTTTGTGCATGGACGAACAAGGGTTTATTTCAACTAAAGCTCTTTAAAATTATGCTGCTTTTTTTTTTTTTTTCCCCCAGAAGGGTTGTAGGTAACCTGTCAACAGTTACTCCTACTCTAATAAGACTTCATTAGGTGACTGATTCTGCAACCTTGCACGGCTTTGAAAGCCTACGTGTCTTCAAGTGGGAGTATTACCGGTACCGGTACTGGAGGATCAACTGTATGATTAAGTAGCTTAGTTATGCATTTAGAAGAGGATGTTCAAAGAGCTTAAAGCAACTAGATATTCACGTTGATTGATATATAGTGGGAAGTGAACATTTAACTCCTGTAAGGTTCTCTTGAAAATCACCATCTTACGTTCTAAATGGCTAGAGCTGTGCATTTCCTATGTATTTCCACCTGCTTAGTAACACTGTGTTTGGAAAAATAGAAAGAAACAGACCTTCGAACAAAAAATAATCTATCTACAAGGTTTAGTGGTGGATTTTTTCCTTATATAGAAGATTCAGCTCAACAACCAGATGAAATTTCTCTGCCGTTCCAGTGCACTTAATGGAAATACCAAGTGTAAGTTATTTGACTGTTAGGCTGCTAACTCTGTTTTAATGAAAAAAAAAAAATTGACAAACCCAAAACCCAAACAATGACTTAGTTCTTGTTTTACAAGTTCCTTACTAAAGACTTTGACCTGAGGTACATTGCATCTTGTGAGGTAACAGCTGGTCTGTCATTGTCTTTGGAAAAAAAAGTAACAGTTGCTAAGATTTCAAGAAACAAAGATGGTCTTTGAATCAAATGGAACAGCTGTAAGAGACTGACACACCATGCACTGTCAGCTGCTAAATTCAGATATTCAGACTGCCCGGAACGGGATACTTTAACCCTTTGGCACCATCAGATTCCTTTTCTCTCTTTTTTTTTTTTTTTTTCCTGTTTTTTTTTTTTTTTTAAGTGAGAAAAATACAGTAGTGTGTATCCAGAAAACAGTGTCAGATGCTATTTTAAGGCACTCAGCATCTTCCTGGTTTTGTAACTGGAGAGCGTATTTAGTTTAACGAAGCAGAATGAAGGTGAGTTTATTGTATCTAGAAGCGGAAGGTAAGTGATAGCAATGGTCTCTTTAACAGACAGAGGCATGTGAGATCCAAAATCTGGTGGCTGAAGCTGGGCACATTCAGACTGGAAAAGTTTGGTTTTTCTTTTCAGAGTAATCAGGGAACTGATCCATAACTTAAATTAGCTTGGGATGTGGCAGATTTTCCATTACTTGAAGCCTTCAGATCAAGCTTGGCTCTCTGCTGTTGCAAGTTCTTGCAGCACTTTCTGAAGTGCTCCAGAATATTGTGGGTTTTTTTCAAAGATGGCAAAATGTGATGACATGAAAATTTATTTCACTTAATGAAGAGTCAGCAACCATCTCTTGTGAACAAAATGCTTGTATGACTTTGGTACGCCTGAAAGCCAAGCTGTTACAACTTGGAGCCTGGCTGATTTTTGGATGCCTGAAATAGGCACATATTGGGACTTTTGCTGAACTATTGTTTTAGTTCATTACAAGGGATGGGATATTATTCAGGAGCCTCTGTGATTTTGTTGTCTGTGTTAGATGGTATCAGGAAAGCTGTAGGTGCCTTCGCATCTATTAATGTACACACTCAGTGCTGCACAGCATAGCTGATCTTATAGCTGATGAAGGTCATGCACCTGGCAAGTGGTAGCCCGAGCCCTCTGCTTTGCTTCATGAAGGGTGTTGCTGATCGGACGATGAGACTGGTGTCTCAGCACCGAACCCTCTGTTTTCTTGCCCAAAGAGCCACGCTGGCTCAAGCTTGCTCCTTTACTTCACTATTTCCAAGCAGTGCATGGTGATGGCTTCTTACAAAAACTCTCACGGATCAATTATAACCTACTTCCTCGTGCCCTCTACTCCTCAGTCCTGATCCTACGCCATCTGAGTAACTAAAAGATTGAAAATTATTGTCACTGTTTGCAGAATCAAGTTTAGTTTATTCTTCTGTTTGTGGATACGATCGTGTGAAAAAAAAAAGGTAGATTTATTTCATGACCCCAGAGGATTTGAAAGTTCTTTGCTCCCGTGAATGAATGTCCTAGAGTAAAGGCTGACTTAAACTGAATTATTTTCCAGATGTGATAATTGAGGTAAGCAGAATAAACTGCCCAATCTAGAGCTTTTATTCTCATTAATAGGAAAGCACTTTACTGTCCTGATAGTATAATTTTATATTTACAGTTCCTACAAGGGCCACGTAAAGGCTAGACCTCCTGACATCCCTCTCTCCATTTTCAATGAAAGACCAAGTTTGCTGTCGTTAAGCCAAATTCCAACTCGGGTTTCCACATCTTTGTATTTTTCGTCTCTCTGGTCATCTGTGAGATCTATTTGTCACAAAAAGTCATGGAGAAACAAGAGAAACAAACCAACAGATATACATATTTTCTGAATTCAATTTTGTCCTTTTTTTTATTCTTTGCTGAAAAGATTTTTAAGAAGACTTTGCTGCTACCTTGAAATGCTTGCTTTTCTTTTTCCTAACAGAGGCACATCACTATCTTATGAGGTGAGTGGGAATTACTTTTCAGTATCCAGAAACAGACTTTAGCCTTTTGACTCCTAGTAATTCCCAGAACAGCCAACTGAACCTTCACCACAATAGAGTGGACTTGCTATGTTAAAATATTGTAGCGGTGCTGTGATTTCAAGTCTTGGCAGTTTCATCATCACAGTTGACCCATGTTCCTCATACAGCTGCTTTCTGCAACATAGTTACAACATCCATGCAGATTTTCCTTTGCTTTTTTGGTTTAAAATAGTGGTAAGTTGTATTTCATCCAAGTTTAGTTGCTGTTCTGTAACGATATGTCGTGTTTCATGTTTCCCCTCTTATTTATTACATCCCATGCTTTGACTAGAACTTATTTCCAAGAATATTAAATTATTGTTCTATTATTAGAGCACAGGGTTTGATGCCTTGACAGGTTGATAAGAGCTTTGCAGCACTTTGCGGCAACAGCCCTTCCTAATCAAAACTGTCCTCAGCAGCGTCAGTCGGTTTGCCCTGGTGCTAAAATACAGCTGAAATAAAGCTGCTCAATTGCTTGGGCAATGTGTTGTGGCATCTGGGACTTCATGCTCTCCTTTTCACACTCACCCTCCTCTCTGATACTGACGGTCATCTCCAGAGCGGGAGCTAGCAACACAGGCCTTTTTGATGTCTGATCCCTTTCTTACACGCCCTAATTGAGTTCTTCACAGATTCCAACATCTATCAAGTTTTCGTGGCTGTCAGAGTCCATATTAACAAAGGCTCATGTTCATCTGACTCCAGGCATTTTTTTTAATAAGTAAATTGCATTTACACTAGAAAGACAATAAACATAGTAATTTGGTGTACCTTGGGATCTTATGTTGCAGATTTTTTTCACTGGCTTCTCGGTGTTTTTATTTACTGTGCTCTTTGGCTTTGGGACTTCCTTCCTCTTCTGGTTCAGGATTTTAGCCAAATTCAGCACTTGAGATCTGCTCTTCACTTTAATATGCTCAGTGTAGGCTCTTCTTAATTACCTGGGCTATATATCATTATGTCAGAAAATTTACATTTCTTTTGCTCGACTTCCCATTAAAACAATTGCCTGATGAATACGGTTATTGTGTATGTGAGTGATGTAAATTTAGAATAGCTTCATTTTCAAAGTATGCTTTCATGGAAAACAAGGTTAAATTGCATGGGAACAATGGAGATTCTGCCGACAGCTCTAATAGGTAGTTCCTTTCTTCGTTCCAATGCTTAGTGTTAGAAATACCAGAGATACAGGGAGGAAAAGAGAGTACAGAGTTATATTGTTCTTAGACTCCAGAACCGTGTTCTGGTGAAATGATGAACGATTCATGCGAAGGTTACATAGAGCTTACTTCTGCTAAACTTCTCCACATTTCTTGTTTATCTGTTTGTTTTGTTGCTTTGTTCCAGTGCCCTAGTGACACCCTCTGGCAACGGCAGGACGGTTTCATTGCCGTTAGGGAGCTCTTTAGCAATCCATGAGCAATCTCACTGGAAAGGCAGTGGCGTGCCCTGTGCTTCCTTCCCTCTCGGAGCTGGTTTGGCTCAAGACTAAAATCACACATGTGACGTGAATTAATGTTGTACATGAACGGGATGGCTAATTGATACATATTAAAGTACTATGTAATAAATAGTGTTGAGCAGCTTTTTTGTTGTTGTTGTTAAACAGCTTAAAAAGTCTCCCTTTGTACTTAATTTGTTTACATCAATTCTAAGGCACGGTTTTCTCTTCTGGAGTGCAGCCTGTGAGCAAAGCCTTAAGGATGCTCTGGCTGCTGTGCGGCTCGCACCAGAACAGAGATGACTCACTGAGCCGTTCTACCTGTGAAATAAAACAGGTTTGTAAAGATGGAAATGCTACTGTGAGTTGTCTGCCTGCTGTTAATTTTGTATTTGGCATTAGTAATGCTTTTATTTGTGCTGTTTTACACTGTGGGTCACAAAATGCAAATTTCTGGCAGCTGAAATTTTTTTCAGGCAGTATAATGAGAAAAAACAGTAACTTGTTGAGGTGGTTGGAACAGAGAAGTGAGGTGGCTAAGGATTGGAGAGAGGCACTAAGATGCCTAAAGCCTATTAAAATCAGGGTGTTAGGGAATATTTAATGTTTTTTGTTAGATCTAGATCTACGTCTCATTTTGATAAGCAACTTTGTGCATGTCTACAGGGCAAGCTGGTAGTACAGAACTGCCTAAACGGTCAGGTTAGGGCAAAGCTACTGCCTGGCTGCAGCAGCATGGGGATCTGTGCCAGATACCTCACCTGGCTTCTCAGCAGCCCAAATTAGCCCAGATAGAGAGGTTCGTGCTCCTTCCAGTGCTCAAGCAAAGTTGAAGGCTGTGTTGTTAGAGAAACCTCCATGTGTAAATGGAGAATGGTGATTCTGAGATAAAAACCTTAACAGGACCTATTGCTCTGTCTCACGAGGACTTTTATTGACCTGTTGGAAGGAACCCTCCCCAGTCCCATAGCAGGGGTTGGGCTCTCCTGGACTGACTAACGCTGGGGACTCTGAGTTAGGACACAGAGGCTTCTCAGCCTCATGATGAAATATGAAGATCTGGCTCAGCTTCTGAAAGCAGCCATCGTTGTATCTGCCACCTGGGGTCACTGTGTTCAAGGTTATTAAAAAGGAGAAGTATAAAGTAACAAAGAAAATGTAAGCAGTAAAAACCATGCTTCCAAACCCTTACCCCTGGAGGCTAAAACTGAGATTGCCATAAGTATACAAATTACTGGAAATTTTTATTGTGTGTGAAAAAGTGAAGCCCCATATTTCAATGTGTAAACAGAAGCCTACTTTAAGAGGTCAGAGATTTGTATAAAGCAAGAGATGAACTAACACAAGAAAAGTGTTACCTCTCGTAGACCTTTTCTTATTGCATTTTGTCCTAGCTCTTCTACCTGTTGGTTCATACAGTGTATTACAACTGACTTTAAAGATCTTTGTAGCAGTGTAATTTCGTGGTTGAGAAATCTTCAGTGGTCTTTATGCTGATCTTGTTTTACACTGGAATTACTGCACTTATCTCAGTGGCTTTTCATATTGTTCACACAGGTGAGATTATAAGTAAGTCTAATACATACTTCGAATCTGCACCCATCTTACAGAATTTCGTAAGTGTGCTATTACTTAAACCTTTGTCTCAGCTAACCCCACATGATATATTATGTACCTGCAGTACTTCTTAAAAGCACTTTAGCTGAATTTTCAAGCTGGCTAGGCTTAAAGTTGTCAACATATGTATTTATGTTAAAACTCCTCAGAATGTTGCGTGGATGTAAGTCTTTCAGTGGAGGTGCTGCAACGTGGGAGAGAAAAAGCTGATTGTGGGCTGTGAAAAGAGCAGCTCCAGGTGATGCAAACGCTACTTCAAACCCCATTTATTGTCAGAGCAGCGTGCGTGCTGCTCTGAAGCTGGACATCCCCAGTGGTTTTTGAGAGCTGGCTCCAGCAGCAGCTGCAAAATTGCTGCCCAGCAGTCTGAAAGAGAAAGTCAAAGCTAAAGCAGTAAGGCACAGAAACCCTTTCCCACTTTCTTCTGTTCACAAATCCTTTTCTAAAGGCCGGTGGGTACCCAGAGGACGTATTGCTACTGCTGTACCTGGCCACTGAGTGGACTCCATTAGAGCTGAAGAAGATAATGCACATCTATGGAGAGCATCTCTTTTTTACTCAGCTGAATATTACTGAAACTCCTAGATAGTGGGGCTATACAAGACATTGAATGGAATTCAGGCTATTCTTTAGTATGAAAAATTGGTAAATCAGTGTTTTAACCTTTTTTTCATCATTCCTAATTAGAAACTATGTGTATAATTTATTTAATGCTTTTGTTGACATATCTGTGCATTTGATTAGATAAGAAGCACTTCAGTTACAGGTAGAATAGGATGGTGAAAACAGTATTGCACATAGTAGTGTTTCTTATATAGCTCTTTGCAAATGGAAATTATCTGTTCTCTGCAGCACTGAAGGGTTATAAGTCAAAATTGCCTTACTCCTGTGCTTTTTCAAATGAATTTTGCATCACTGCCGCCCCCTCTAGATAAAATTATTTTGCATCTTTTGTAATTATGTGATCTTTAAAGCATCTCTAAGGACCACATTTTAGTCCTATTATAATCAGTATTCTTTGGAGTAATTAATTACTTGTATCATCATGAGGTCAGAATCAGAACATTATGTTTTCAGCTCTTGTAGTGAGATAGCTCCTCATATAGGGTATCACGCTGCTGTACACATAATTAGTACTATATGAAGAATATAAATTAACATGTTAGTTTTGATGGGAATGTTGATGAGGTTGGAAAGGCGTCATTAATATGCTCAATAGTGCAAAATAATACTTCTGATTTTAGCTCTCTTTGCTTTTCCTTTCAACTAGTTAAGCCAAAAATAGGGCACAGCTGCTTTCCCTTTACACATGTGAAATTGAGTGGAACGTGAAGAGAGTTTGCAACCCTTTGGGTGAGAAACATGAGTTTCTGTGCTGAGACACCAGTCTCATCGTCTGATCACAAGAGCAGGGCAAAACGGAGGGCTTGGGGGTACCACTTGTTGCTGTGGGGACTGGAAGGTTTGGTCTTCCTGACACAGCAAAGTGGCATGACTGCAGTGACATGCAGCAAGATGGGTTTTGTTACTGGTTGATTATCCAGTTGGAGATGTCCCTGCTCCTTGCAGGGGGTTTGGACTAGATGACCTTTAAAGGTCCCTTCCAGCCCAAACCATTCTGTGATTCTGTGATTCGGCGTTCAAGATAAATTGCTAACTCCACTTGGAGTTGCTAACAGCACTTTTGCCTTCTCTGCAGACTAAGTTGTTTTAAGCACTACTGAACTTGAGCAGTCCCTCGAAAGCACATTGTCTAGTCCTCAGTTAACTGCTGCTAATGGATCAGATAGAAGATTAAGGCAGAAGTGGAAGATCCTTATGGATGTAAATCAATACTTATTAATGACATCTAACTGCGTTAAGTCTCAGGAGAAAGGAGAATCCTGCTGTAGGATCTGATCTGTAGCTTGATAGAAGGTCTGTGCAGGAGACCAGTAGAAAGGATGAATGGCAGTGAAAAGCAAATGATGGAAAGCTTTGTGAAGTATAAATATGTTCATAATAGTTGACTCTTAAAAGATGTTTTTTGCCTGTTGTGCTTTAGGCTTTTTATTAAGAAGGGTAAGTAACCATTATCTATGCTGAATACTTTTTGGATATCCTTTGCTGTTGTAGTTGATGAATAAAATGACAAAGTGAGCATCTGATCCTGAAAGCGGATCTGTGCAAACAAGCTCTTATAATCTGGAGGAGCTCAGCGGATATCAGTGGGAGCTACTACAAGCAGGAGGATTAATCGATATTAAATTGACGGCCAAAGTAAAGGAGCTGTGGACTAGGAGCAGAACAACAGAAAATATTGGTAGAGATAAGTAAATTGTGCTCTTAGATAGCTCTTTTGTAAAACTAACTCAATCAGAGAGTCACTAATTAGTTTTTACAAATTCTAGGAGTGATTTAAACTTGGCTGCCTTTCATAGTTACTGGAAGTCTCACATAAAATAGTCTATTTCTAATGTGATTGAATGAATGTTTTCTTGTTCCTGGAGTCTGCTTTTTCCTTTCCTTGTTTTTGTGGATTTAGTATGCAGGAGTATAACATTGCATCAGTGCAACATTGCACAGGTTACAAGTATATGACTCTAAACCCAGGATATTTTTCTAAATGTAATTTTTGAAAGTTTCTGCTTTTTCTTTTAGTTTTCTTCGTGGTTTTTTAGTTCTTTGCTCCCTGATTCGGCCTCTTGATAGTAGGGTGACCTAGCTTTCCAGTCATGGAGGCGTGAAAAATCCACATAATTGAAAGTCATATATTAAAGCAACTTTAGAAGTTTGCTTTTCTAAAATGCAACTGAGATATGAGAGAAGACTCACCCATGTTTGCTATGTTGCTTGGCAAAATCCATCTATTGCACTTGGAGATTTGGTGATTGGTAGGATATTGCAGTTATTTTAATTGAAAACTCAGGGCTTAACTCACAGGACATTTTTAGTTCCTGACTTACATTACTGATTCTAATTTCTGGTCAACTTGGATTCTCTTCCTATGTCTATTCCCCTGGTATTCATAGTGATGCCACTCTGCCTTTCTCTCCTACATCCATCAATTTTACATTCTGGTAATTTTCCACTTTTCTTCTCCCGGCCCTCGGCACGCTGCCTTACATCTCTTTTCCACTTTGCAATTTCTGATTTATTTCTGGCATCTGTTCAATTTCAGAAAAAAAATAGTTCTAGCCTGTGAGTCTTGAAAGGCAATATAAATTAAATTTTTATCAACATTTGTCAATTAAAATCTGATTTATAAGTAATTGTTTATAACTAACTTAACTATTCCAAATTTATGTTGATAGTACCTTCTACCGTTCATTCCATATTTATAACACTCTCATAGGGCAGATGAGGAGAGAGGTTTCTGTGAGACTATATCCATTTACAAGTACAGAAATAAAATCCATTGACTGCACCCCAGCGTCACACTCACTCTGTGTATGCTCACGCTTATACACGTGTGCATGTAAGTTGCTTTGAAAGATGAACTTGTGTATGAATATCTGATAAGATATAAAACTGAAGCCTGAAATCCGGGCTGGTCTCTGGAGTTTTGGTTCAAGGCCAGATTCTGGAAAATGATTTGAGTTCCGATTCAGGCAAAAGCCCTTGAATATGTTTTTCTGGCAATATTTTTGAGAACAGCTGATCTTTTCACATTTTTTCCATTTGGGTTAAAAATCTTAAGAGAGTAACCAAGATGCCACTGAAATACTGCTGTTTGCTGCTCATTGAAAGAAAAATGCAAACTGTGTACACGGTGCCATGATTTTGGCATTTTCCTCTGGTGTATCTCGGAGCTCTAGATGATAGATAATGACATTAAGGAGAGCGAGTTGAAGTTAATTGCAAAGCTTTGCTTATTAGGTTTGAAAGAGATATAATCACAGGGCATTGTAATTTCTTAAGACACTGATTAATATAACAGCTACAGAGAAAAAACTGGCAGTGAATACGTTTCTAGGGAGTCTGCAGGATTGCTGGTTTATGCATTTTCTTTTACAGCCTACACAGTTGGAGATAATTCAGAATCTTACTGTTTAAGAGTAAGCCAAGTATCTAAAATCTTGTGACCATATTTAGGGATGGATGAAATGTTTTGGTTAAAATAGCTCACACTCCCCTGCACATGCCCATATTTCTGTCTGGTCTTCAGACTAGTGAAAGGAAGAGACAGGGAGACCTCAGATATTTCCTTTGCATTTCTTTTAATCCATTAGCTGGACGTTAATGATCCCACACTGCATATTCCAGTACCCAAATGCCCGCCTTCCCTCTTTTCCTGGTTGAATTGTGCAATGCCTTTACCTGTTACTGTATTCATCCACAACTCTGTTTTGGTTTAATCAACCCATTAGTTGAAGCTGGAGAAACACTTCGTGGCATCTGGCACTGGTGCATTCTACATCTCATCCAGCATGATCCTGGGCTACGCCAAGTAGGGTTGTCTCCTGGCAAGGGTGGAAGAATGGGGGGAAAATTCAGAAGATATGGGAATGATTGCATTATTTGGGGTTTACATCTTTTATCTTGCTATCCCCCTGGCACTGACCTTTCCCAGTTACTGTCAATCCCTGTCCATCCAGCCTGTTTGTCTGGATAAAGGCTGTCTGCATCTCCGGTGGGAACGTACAAAATACGGAGAGGGCTAGCACAGTTTAAAAATAACATTTATTAGCAGATAGATTAAAGGCCAGAGAAGGATGTTTGCTGGAACAGCGAGAAAGACAGTCCCAAGTTACATCTGTAATAGTGAGATTCTTGCAGTAGTCATAGACAATCTGTTCCCAGTATGTACCAGGACATACAGCCATACCCATGGCTGTGCCAAGAGACCAAATTCCACACATCTTCTGATATTCAGAAATTCAGCACAACACACGCAGTCAGATGGATTCTCCAGGTCTAATTGAAATCTAGAGGGTGCTTGAAAAACTCCTACAGCATGCAAAATTAAACAGGCTTCAGCTATATAGGAGGTGGATTCTGAAAGCTACCAGTGGCAAAATGGAAGATTGTTTTTGAAGAACGAGATGTCTCATTCCTGACCCCGTCACCTTCCGTGCAAGCCAGGCGGAGAGCACTGATGCCAATCCAATAGGCATGCTCAGCAGATGTCCAAGTCTCTGGTTTATATCCAGTGATACTAAAGGTTGTTTATAAAGGCAAGACGTTATTGTTTTGAGTGTTTGGCACTGCCTCTCGTCTTTTAAAAAGTTGAGAGGAACAAATCTGATGAGGTTTCCAGCTATTTTGTCTCAGTTACAAGAGTAGGCAGTCAGAAATCAGTGTGTCTGACAGTGATCCTGCACTTGTTTTACTCTTCGTTGCCCTACTAGGAAGCATCTTTTTGCTTGTCTTTGGGAATACAATCTGAAAGGGTTCTCTTAAATCATTGAGTTCAGCCATCTGATACTGTAGAAAACTAAGTCATATGATCCCTCAGATAACCTAAATTAAGATATTTTTATTTTCTCCAGTTTATTGGGCTACAGCTGTTGGAAAGCTGCTCCATAACACTACCGTTCCCATGGCAAGAGAGCATCTCTTTTCCAGCCTAAATGTTTATATGTGTTGATTTTGCATGCCCTCATTGTCCATTAGTTAAAATAACTCTTTTCCAACTCTGATGTTGACCTTACCCTTGCCTCTCATCTCTCTGTATTTATAAATTAAAATGGTATCTGTTCTTGACTTATTATACTGCTGTAAATGATTCAAGGTCTTCTTTTTCTTTTATAAAAGATAGACTCTCCATTACACTTATCACGCAGGCGTACACTTATCATGCAGGCATACCTTTTTGAATCAAATGCATCTTGTTTCATTGTTTCTTTTGCATGTGGTTGATTAGAATTGTGCACAATATTGCAGTGAGATCATTTACAGAAGTGCTTTTACAACGGTGTTAACATTTCCTTGCTCTTGGAAGTGACCCAGTTTCTACCAATACAGAGTGGTTTCACTTTTTTTCATGGCCGAAACTAAAAAGGGGAGCTTACAGTTATGCAGTGATTTAATAAAATTAGATTAAAGTAGAAATTGTTGCTGTAACTTCAACATGCATGGTCTTTCATGTTAGATTACTGAATTTCATCCCAACTTTATTACTTCCATCATCAAATGCATCTATTTTTTCCTGTGATACTCTGTGCAATACTTCTGAACACAGCATCTCCACTTCTTAAGAATGGGCCTCGAAATATTCTTACTAAAATTACCTCTGGGCTTGTTCTTCCACTTCCAATATCAACTGTTGTTAATCTATCTTACATTATTGCCTTAAACTCATTATAGTTCTTCTTCCTAATCAACTTTCCCATTTTAACGAGCGGTTTACCTCATAGCACTGAACGTGCTTCCTTGAAGAACTGATTGATTTATTTTGTCTAGAATATCAGTTATCAAATAAAGGGAGAAAGCAGATATTGCACTGTGTCTCATTTTCCAATTACCTCTATGACTTTCATTATTCTTGCCTTCAGAATTTGTTTTTAAGCCTTGTGTTGCTGAGGATGGATTAATGGTGAATCTATAGCTGCACAGGTTACCTTGATGACATGATTCAATCTATTGACATCAGAAGTGATGAAGAAAGTGCTTTTTAGTTATTTTTTTTTTCTGAATTGATTAATAAAAGGTCTGACATTCATGCTGCAATCCTGACTGCACGTCAGGAAAGATGTACCTTCCTGAGCCTTTCTGAAGAAGAATTTCAGACTGTGGGATGTCTAACAGATTTAGTTTTCAGCTACAAGAAAACTAACTACTAGGTTATCTCCTCCTCAAAATCCTAGTGAAGTAGATAGTATTTTTAAAAAACTCTATTAAAAAAAAAATTGATCTGAAAGAGTTTTATGCATCTCAATTTTTTTCTCCCAGCAGGTCACAGAGTCATTACTTCTCACACAAAACTTTTCTTGTTATTTCCTCATGATTTTACGTGCTGTGAAATAATTACCATATAAAATGTTTCACCACATAAATGAGTTCATCGTATAAAATATATATGATATTGCATTAAGAATCCATAATGGACTCTTCACAGTAGCCAAAAGAACTTCGATTTTAAGGCACATTTTTGGGCACTATTTAAAAGGGAAAGGGACATTAAATGTAAATATTCTGAATATTGTAATTGTTATTGCTGTTCATTGGTAATCCCTTTTATGAGCATCCTCATAGGGGTAAGTAGTTCTCAAGAAACAAAATCTGCCTGTTCTGAACATAGCTTCTACTCAAAGGAGACAACAGTCCTTTTACTGAGCGTTTAAAAGTTGTGCTTATTAATTGAGTCTATTTTAGCATTATATTTTCCTGAACAGGATTGTCCTGAAATTATCAGTTCTTCTGAAAACCCACAAAGGTGGACTTTTGTCTTCTAATTTTGAAAATCTTGGCTCTAAGTTTTATGTAGCAATTCGGTCTGTTGAGAGAACACTTAGCCTGAGATCTCATCCGGATTTACAAGACAGAGTACAAAGACATTTTGTCTTTTGCTTGTCAGTTTATTATCTTCCTTCCATGTTCCAACTTTTGTAAAGTTGAAGATGACTTTCCCTTTGCAAGCTAAGAAATAAATCCTGCTTAAGAGTGCAGCCATTCTGCCATTCGTTGAATTACTAAGAGCGTTAATAAAATTTAGTGAAATACAACGTGTTCATATTAATGAGACTTTAGAGGCTTCTAAAATACTTGGAGCAATAATATTTCATGCATTGTTTTGGAGCACTCTCTGCAGAGGCCAACTGTGATATGATTGCTGAAGCCACTGGCTATGCTGTAGCCTTATGAAACCTGCGTAGAAATAAAGCACATCACTTTGATAGACCAAAACAGCCAGCTGGAAGTAAGGGCAGAACTATACCCCACCGAACACCAGTGACATAAAAGAGGTCATTAGAACAAACAATATAAATGAGCCTGAGACGGCTGTAAGACCTGCAAGGTGATTAATGCCTGTGGTGACAAGCTGGAGGCATAGGAGGAGATTAAAGATTGAGTTAAAGGTAACAGTGCTAACAGGCCTTTTCCTGCCCACCGCTTCTAATTGCTCTTCCTTCCTGCACGTCCAGTGGACAGCAGGGCCTGCACGGTGCCACATTCCTCCCAGAGACTTGTCAGACTGGTAGATGAATGAAGGTTTTTTTAAGAGCACTTTGTTCTGTCTTTTCTTCCTTTTTTTTTTTTTTTTTCCCCTGTTCTGTCATCCACTGAGTGCATAGGAAAAAAAACCCAGAAGTCATGTGGAAGCTGTCCCTGTTGGCTTTAGGCAGTGTCCTGCTTTGGGACGTGAGTATATGTTGGTCCAAACCAGTCTCCAACCACCCAAGCTGGTGCAGTTTGCAAAGGGGAGGCCACCAGGAGGCATAGGAAAGGATTGCAAATTTCCCTCACTTGGCTTTCCAAAACAATTGTTCGAAGAACAAGAAAAACCTAGAGCATCAAAAAAGCCCAGTCTCCTGAACCATTAAGGCTTAGTTGTAGCATATCTACTGCCTTATTTGCACAAGGTTTTAACACTTGACCTAAAAAGTCAACAAAAGAATCACCATCTCCCATCTTAATAAATTAAGTTCTATCTTCTCTAATCACTTCCTACAAACATACAAAGTCATCTGTTTCCTTTTGGCTTAGATCTTGTATACCGTTTGGAGGAAGAAGGTCTACTTTTGTCAGCACTCCTGTTAAATTTATTTGCTTTTCTAGTTCAAGGAAAAAGCCTATAACTCTGAAAGTCATCCAATGCTTTTATTTATTTATTTTGCTCAGTTTGATTGATACGTCTTTGTTCTGAGCTTATACAAAATTGACCACAACTACAGTAAAAGTGCCTCTTGTTAAAATGCTTCCAGAATATCCACGTGTTCCCGTCCTGCACTTGCCTTGCGTGGGAAGAAACTTGACCTTAGATGAAGGTGTATTGAAATCAGAAGTGCTCCATCGGAAATCTTTCTGGCTGATGACTCCAGAGCTTGACAATTATTCAGACTATTTTGCTGTATGTAACTGTGCTTCTTAAGTTACAAGCATGAGTTCTCAATCTAAGATGGAAATACAGCAGCTAATCTGCACTTAAGGTCCTGACTTCTCTTTGTGCCTTAGAAATCTTTCACCCAGCTCAGTGGGCAAAAGGAGTCACCTGGAGAAGCAGAAATGTCACCCTTGGATATCATCAGCGCTACCATATGCGAATAGATGTATCTAACACTGCTCCGTAATTGTTCGTTGGTTCTTTCTAGCGTAATTAAGAAAATATGCTGTAAAAATGATGTTGATGACCATTCTTCCAAATAATTTGCGTAAATATCTGTAGATACACTTGTGTCTATGGAAGTATATATACATATATATTTATTTATTCCATGTTTCATATGCCACCAAGATTTATTGTCCTTGGTAGTAAATATTGACCTTGGATTTATCTCAGTCAATGTTTACCTCTTAGGCCAATAAATCTTGAGGTTCACCTTAACAGAAGTCAATATCTGCTTAGTGTTCAGCTCCGTCATTAATATAAATATTTTAGTGACCTTTGCATGTATTAGCCGATTTTTTAAAGTCAGTGTTACAAATCCTGTGGCACATCGGTAGTTTATTTTTCAGATCTGTTTATTCATTTAAGATTTTTTTAATAACTTCTGATGTTACTGTCAAGGTGTTGCAAAAAGCGTGCAGTATGTTTTTGGAGGAGAATCTCAGGAATGTGAGTGCGTGTTGCTGTTTCAAACGGAGAGGGAGGTGGTCCGTAGCACCAGCGTATTTTTGTGCGGTTCATCGGGCATTTACCTATAGCAGGCTATAGGCATTGCTTTGAAACCTGGCTCTTTACTCGTCTTTTTTTTTTTCAAGACTTTCTTTGTACAAGCAAATCTTCCTGAGATCAAGTGTTTGCTTTTCTGTATCTGTCACTGAGTTTAGGGTTAGCAGGGACCTTTAGACCACCTGGTCTGACCTTTTTATCTCCTGCCATCTTTATCTCCTCTATTTAAGAAACACTTTTCGCCGCCTTCTTCCTCCCCTTTCTTTTGACTTTCTGCAAGATGAAATTTCTCAGCAGTGTTGCTATTAAAGTTTTCTTTTTAAATTGCCTTTAATTTGATGTGATAACATCTCAGTCTGGATTCAAACTGAAGTGTCCCTAAACCTGGAACGTCGCTTTGTGAGTCTCTCCAGGCTGCCACCCCTAAACACGCACAGACGTTGCCCTCTCCTGCCTCTGGGCAGGACCTGCTGTCTACTTAGACACGAGCATTGCATCTAAATATTATTTCCAGCCTTTCAATCATGGGTGGGGGCCTTCCTGATATCCTCCTCCTAAAAAATGAGATGCGAAGTGGGGTTTAAATGCTTATGACCTTCTTCCACCTTCTCTGGCCACAGTAATGTGTAAAGGATGCCTAAGAGGTGGGTCTAGAAGTCATAAAATCCTCTCTTTAAAATAAAGCAGCCTGAAGGCAAGATTTTTACAGAATCCAGGACAGTTACTTAATTCAGGCACTGAGCTCAAAATTTTGCTTGTTATTATTATTATTGCATTACAAAGCACATCTATAATACTCGTGATTACAAGCCACTTCACCGGCACAGATGAGAGAGATGTTCTTCAGCCCAGAATGTTCTCACTTCAAATCCCTGATTCTACCACCCCTTTTTCATTAAATTACTCCTTTTATTTCAAGTATAAGTGCTGAACTGTTCACATGGATAAAAGCTTGCAGGGTTAAAGCCTTTGTGAGCCTATAGAAAATGTACTGTGAACACGGAGAGGTTCTTATTATTCATTATAAAGGTGCTGTCAGGGTAAATGGTTTAAAAACGTTGTGCTATGGAGAATTCTGATCCCTGTCACATGAAACGGCATAAATGTCAGACTGGGGATTTATATGAATATTCCTTGAAGAGAAGCAAAGACAAGGAATTAGTTGTTCTCTTGTCCTATTTATTCCCTTTAATTGGATTTATTTTTTAAGTGGGCTTTAGTATAGAAATTTCTGCTTCATTTCTTTATTTTATTTTGGAATTTCATATCAAGACAGATAAAGCCTGTTTGCCCTACATTAAAAAGATATTTAAACCAGTGGAATTATGTTTCTTAAACAGCAAAATCTTCTATTTTTTAAAACTACTTTTTAAAGCTAACCTAAATCAGTTCTCAGCTTACAGACAGAGTGTTTTAAGGTGCTGATGTTGGAACAGTTCACAGCAGCGTACCCAGACAGGATTCAAGATTTGGAGCAATTATACCTGCTGATACCTCGAGTCTTCAAGAGAAGGCACTGTGAAGTTTTTGTTTGGTTTTTTTTCAGAGGGATTTGTATGCTACAGGTCATATCATAGCTGGTTTATGCGCGAGACCTGATAGAGCAAGCACAGCACTTGGCTGGTTTTCGGTGCATGCCTCTAAGTCAGACTGAAGAGCAGCTTACTGTTGTCAACGTTTGATTCATAGAGTTGTGTAAATGGGCAAAAAATTCCTTTCTGTCATGCCAGAGGCCAAATTAAACAGAAATCTGTGAACCGGGAGGGTTATTTAGTTGGGAGGAAGCAATACAAGTTGTGTTATAATGTACTCCTGCAAGTTTTTTTTTCAATTTGTTTCAGGGCTGATTTTGCCCTGGTTTATTTAATGCCATAAAATACAATTCTTCCTGCTGAGAAGTTGCTCAAAAATTATACTGGCATGAAGGCAAACATGGAGTTAGCAAAGCCAAGCAAAAAGAATTTGAAGGTTTGGACTAAGAGTGACCAAAACCATCTGCGTTAATACTGATCCACCGGCCTGCCCAGCGAATTCTTCATGTTCCCTTTCAACCAGGCATTTAAAAAATGTTCTGCAGCTATGCAGGAAGGCGTATGCAGTGCTGCCTTTTCCCTCTCCCGCCCTGGCAAAGCTAATGAAAGCCCGACATAGCTGAGATTTCCAGATTTGATATCACCATGGCAAGATAAAAGTAGACTCGTGCACATTACATTGCAGAATTGATTTTTTTTTTAATGTTTGTAGCAGAATGCAGAAGAAAGGGATTAGTGCCATGCTGGCTAGGCAGGGTTTTGAAACACAGCAATCTGCTGGGGAATTAGTGCTGAGGTTGGAAGTAGCAGGTGTTGATGCCAGTGATGTGGCTGGGTGTCTTCACGATGCCTTTGATGTGCAGTTTAGTGGTTAGCAAAGACTTGGAAAGAAAATTATTAAGAAAGATGGAACAAAGTAATGTAACTGCATCTGAATTTATTTACATAGGGATGAAGAACGCGCGCCCTTAGGTCTGTGTTTGTGTATCTATAGATTTAAACAGCTCTTCATGCGCAAAAGCTCCCTTTCCTTAAGACCCCTGCAAATACAGATCACTTAAGAAGAAACGCATGCATCATCTGATCTAATCAATCTCTGTTTTCTCCTTCTTTGAATTAGCTGAGCTGTAAAAAAAGAAGCTGCTTGATTGCCATAGTTCACTAAAAAGCTGCTACAAAAGAAGTATTTATTGTCTAGGGAAATTTTATCTCTAGTTCGGCTTATTGTAAAAGATTCTATCTCAGAAATGCTGTGAATCAGAGATGAAGGGGAGTAATGATAAACTTAGGGAAAACATAAGGGAAACGTGTGGGTGTATGAGTTTGCACACGTCTGTAAAGTATAATAGATATGCAAATAGAAAAGCAAGTGCTTGTGGACATGTGGTTTTGTGTCAGCTATGAATTTTATTCATCAGCTCTTTAACACCAGATTTACACACTTTTAAAAAACCATTCTAGAGAACCTTTATCAGCTATTTTATAATAGTTTCATTTACTGATCCAATTATAAACTGAATTGAACCCTATCCACTAACACAGGTTAAAATGTTTTTATTAGACGCAGCTGTTTGATATCTCCAGGTGTGGGAGCACACCACGAGGATGGGAATTAATTAAGCAAGATGTGGGAGACGCTTGCAGCCGTATGTTATGTGCTTGTCAGCCAGGGGAGATGCGTGTCAAACACTGCTTGATTAGTTGCAGCAAGCATTCCTCCGACTCGCAGCAGGCACGCCGCTGAGCGACTCGGGAACTACAACTCTGCAGAGCCTTGGCTTCTGTCTCTGATTGCTTCCAAGCTTCTCCAGTGGCACTATGGAGTGATACACAAATTACCACAATTATCCTAGGAGTTTCCTGATGTACAAAACTATTTTACATGAATATGATAAAAAACCCCTTCAATTGCATTTATATTGAGCATCTGGTCATTCTTTAGCATCGTGTTGTTCTTTAGCATGAGTATCTTTAGCAGAGTTTATGCTGAAGTATCCTGATTTTTATGTTAATAGCAAGTGCTAGTAGGCATGGAAGCAAAAAGTTTTTAACCTAATACCTGACAATTCTTATCTATTTTTGTGCTGATATAGTTGCCAGGCACAGGTGCTGTCTTAAAGCACTCAAACGTTTCTTCTAGGTGCAGAAGCTGTACTCGTAAAAATAGTGTGTAGGAGCAGTAAGTATATGATTGAAGGAACAATCATAATTATAAAATACAATTTAATTTTCTCATATTTATAGAAAACTGTTAGAAATTATTCTTGCACAGAGTGACAAAAGAAGTAAAATAAAATAAATGAACATTGTGTTCATATCCAAATTCCACAACCACACAGTTTGTTTGTAGACGTGCTCTGAATAGGAAAAATGGGTGAATTATTAGAATAAAAGTTGCTCTGTCAGCATTTTGGTAATCATAGGGGTGCAAGAAAACAGAAATATATATAATTTAATTTTCATGAAATAACGTCCTGCATCTCCATCTCAAAGGCAAAATAAAAAATGCTGTTACTGTTGTGGGGGAGGTATTTCTCATCACTGCATAACGTGAACAGTAAGGTAATGTACATAGTATGGTTTTGTTCATATTTACTTATGTACAGGTGAAATACAGTTTATCATAGTTCATTATTTAAAATAATGTCCTATATTCCTATAGAAGGGTATCGCTAAGGATATATGTCCCGTGTCCTTATGTTAAGGGACATCTCCTCCATCATCTGCTCCAAGAGATCGCATAATAGTGCATTTATAACTGCAAACCTCTGGGAGCTCTTTAAATCTCAGCGTATACCATTATATTTTCAGAGAACTTCAGCTGTAGTAACAGTGAAATTGGGACAAGGAGATTAGTAATCTGTATCAGTGCCATTTACCAAGGGCTTCTGCAGCTGTATTACCTGGTTACTAAAGGAAGGATGAGGAGTAGTGCACAGTGACTCTCTGCCTTCGTTGGGATAGTCCAGAAGAGGGAGCTTGAAATTAAAGAGTGAAGAGATTTAAAAGTACCAGAAGGAATAAATTATTCAAATATGGGAACTTTGGTATGGTCACCTTTATCACTGGTGGAATTTGCTTGATATTAATAACAACAGAGTTTTGGTTTGGGGATGATAATTTTTCTTGTGGTGTTGTGTTTCTGTCCCACCAGAAGCAATTTCCTTTCAGCTATTAAATTGTTATTTTTTCAGCGTGGTATCCGCCATTGCTTTTCCAGAATGTTTGAGAGAATGACGAGTCATTAATTGGGTGGAAAATGTAAATCACATATACTCATCTGTGACTTAAAGGGCCATCCTTCTCTTCAGTCAGCTCAAATACATCAACCTCATTTTGGTGATGCCAGGGATGAATTTGGCCCACTTTATCTGGAGTACATGGTTCATCACGGTGCTGAGCGTTTCCCCAGGTCGTTTCTGCAATGCCAACGCGTACAAATAACACCTTTGACTTCGTTACAGTGCCCTTCTCTGCTTCTAATAATAATGTATCTCGAGGATTCTCAAAGCAACAGCTTCAGTAGGCTGTGCTTGCAGCAGTGCTGTGTTCTTCTCGTTTATAACCTCCACAAATGTCTCTATCTTTACATGAGAGCTCGGTACCCGCTAGCTGAGGAAATAATTCCTGGTCACTGTCCTGGACCTACTGAAACAGCCAGAAGTCTATGCAGTCTAGTACGCATGCTTCTCTGTAAGTGTATATATGTATTTGTGCACTGTAACCAAGTAGAAAGTGTATTTTATTGACCCAAGTTTCTCTATGTTGTTTTTTTTTTTTTTGCTTGTTGGTTTTTCTTGTGTCATTTAAGTTTTTTCCCCATCTTGAATTTTAGTTCCAAGATCAAAATCTCTTGATCTCTGCTCACAAACAGAAAACAAGCAAGCAAACATCATTAATTTTAATTGAAATATCATTTCCAATAACAATGCCTTATTTTCATTTTAACCTTATACTAAGAAGCTTAATTCTGAAATAATTTGGTAGTGAAAAGTAGATCCTCTGAAGATATCACAGTAGGACATTTAGACGAGTTTTGAAACTTTAAAAAACGTTTTAAATGGAAAATGACATCAGCCATTTTCCATAAGAATATTCAGTTTATTAAGCTGTTTTGTTTTCTAAAAAAACCCACCTTGTTAACTAATTTCTAATCAAGGCTTCCTGATGTGTGCAGACTTTGTTGATGAGTAGTGATCTTAGTGATGTGAAGTTGGGCTGCAGTCTCATTGCAATTATTCACGCAGAAGCACGCAGATATTCCTCCATCAGTACACAGAGAGCATATTTTCCATGCATTATGCATGGGATTTCCTCCAGCTGGCCTCCTGACTCACACTCGTCCGCCTCCCCGGTGTCTGCGGCTGAGGGCAGGACCACCTCATCTCTCCCACTGGGAGAAGCTCAGTGCCAAACCCTGGGCTCCCGGCGGGTGGAAGGGGCTTCCAGACATCCCTACTCCAACCTCCCGCTCAAAGCAGGTCCAGGCAGAGTTGGCTGCTCTAACCAAGAGCCTTGCCTAGTTGAGTTTTGAAAGAACTCCCCATCCCTGGGCCTCTCTTCCAGTGTTTGACCACCCTCATAGTGAAATTTTTTTCTTTATATCAGGTGGGAATTTCCTCTGTTCCCTTTTGTGCCTGTTGCCTTAGCATCCTTCAACTGGCTGTCTTCTCTACACCCTGTCAGTAAGCACTTGTAGAGAGCAATAAGAGCTCCCCAATCTTCTTTTCATAAAAGAATAAACACAGTTCTCCCACCCTCTCTCTACCTGCTTGATGCTCCAGGCCTTGGACAATTCTTTTGGCCACTGTGGACTGGCACCAGTTCGTCAATGTCTTTCTGGTGTGGGGGAGCCCAAAACTGGATATGGTACTCCATCTCTTGAAAGCTATTGTTAACAAGTTGAACGTGCTGTGAACTATTGACTTGTAGATGTATAGAGTCTGTAAAATTAATTGATGCTCTGCTTATAAAGTTCCATTCAGTTCCTTCGGTGTAATAAGTCATGAACCTATAAAACGACTTCATAAAACCATAAAAATGGAAATATTTCATAGAAATAGAAGACGACAATTTTTATTTCTTTCTGTTTCACATGCCTGTTAGTTATGTGGACTTGTGACTTAATAAATCTTACGGAATTAGACATGGACTTTAATTTTAACCTGCCATTCAGAATGCCTTCTCATGTCTGATTTCAAAGACTTATATGGTCATTACAGTAAAATTAATGTCTTAATTGTAATAATACATAAACACTGGCCATTACATGGAAGTAATTAAGTAGTCTCAATTTTTAATAGCTTTGTATGCTGCTGTAATTATTTTATTGCTATCCTAACAGGAAAAAAAGAATAACAGAAGTAGATGGGTAATGTTTTCATTAGGCCTTCGGTGCTGACTCTGCCTCTTGGGTACGTGCCTCTGACACCGGGTATTTGATTATAGCAACTGTAAGCTCCAGGCTGTTAGTTTTAAATACCTCTAAAAAGGAATCTTTTATTTTACCTATGTACATTCCTTTTATTCTCAATAGTGAGTAAGTAATAGGAATTGTTTCTTAGTGGTTTCAGTGTTGTACATCAGCAAGGACATGCGGTGTTCCTAGGAGCAGGCAGTCTGGATCAAAGCCTCATCTTACCCATAGCATAGATTTGCATTTATTCCTTCACTACGTAGATGGTAATCGAAGGCAGTCGTCTGCTTAATTGCTGTGCTCTTCCTCCTTACAGAGCAGGAGAAGCAGTTGTCAGAACAATTGCTAGAAAGTTGTTATCTTTTCAGGAAATGAATCATAATAAAATATTAGACGTACATGAGAAGAGACCCACAACTCCCCGCCGCCCCCAACTTTAGAAATCTTAAAATAGTACCCAGATAGAAGAGCTACAGCTAAAGAAAAGCAGAGTTACTATCAGCTATGTTTACTAAACTTCACAGATACGTAAGCAGGAAAGGTTTAAAACACTGGAATCCTCCTGCTAGGGCAGCCTCACTCCGAGAGAACGCTGGACGTCATTTGTTGAATTATGCCAGAGCAGCTACATATCTTTTAAAGCTATCCTCAACAATACAGGCTTGCTTTGTTTTGCTAGAGAGATAGCAAAAGAAGAAAAAAACCTCTGTATAGTGCACACATGGAAGGCATTCTGAGTCTGCCTGCACAATGAAATTGTTCTGATTGAACTTTGACAAATTATAACCTGCAGGTATAACGAGGATTTTCCATTTTTGCCTAACACGTATACGTTTTGTCTCTTCCATTTTTCCTTTCCTGCAATGCATTCAGCACAGCAAGGGCTGGAAAGAAATCTGATTGTGAAACTGATAAATTGTCTTACATAGTTTCCCTATTTTGGCCATTGCCATGGTCTGGTTCTGAAAGAGCTTGGAATCCTCCTTCTCTGTCTTTGTTTAACAAGCTGCTTCTCGGTTGCCCACTGCCAGTTCTATATTACCTACAGTGCAGTTTTAAAAAAAAATCTGCCTTATATTCTATGTCAATTCCAAGCAGCCTCGGTGTAAAAGCAGATGAGATGATTTATTTTTATCACTCACTTTTTCTCGTGAGAAAGAGAACCCCTTGGCCCTGCCCTCTCCACTGGCTTCCTCTTAGCACAGTCATTTGCATCTTGGCAAATGGGGTTCTACAAAATGCCTGAATTAAATCAGCAAAGTGTTTCATCATATTTATTTTGCAATCACTGTGATAGACTCTTTGCTGGTCTAAATAACTGCAGGCTCATTGATTCCAGGGGAGTTTTCCTTCCTTGCATGAAAAGGGAACCGGCCCAGCCTGGACAGGTGGGCAGAAGTCATTGCAGATGACAGACAGCAGAGGATCAGTCTCCGTGGTTTCAGGTCTGATTGCAGTTGTTTGCAATTCTCCCGTACACTCAGAGAAGACACTTTATGTGTTAAAACTTGCTGCAAGCCTTTGATATTTTTGACCTTTTTAAAAAAGTCTTTTAAAATTTTATATTCCCCAAGAAGACAGATGGTATTTTTTGATTGAATAGATAGAGATTTCATGTCTAAACGCATGTCTTAGTTTCACTTTGTTGGACTTGTTAACTGCTCTCTGTATGTTCTGTATTGCTCACTATCTTTTCTTGTAATTTGTTTTTGAATGATACTATCCAAAAGTTACAAAGAATTAAATGTGCAGAAATCCTGCCGGAAAACATCCGTAATGTCCTGCTAGCTTCTCCCTTTGGATCCAGATGTGGATATTCACGTACATACAGTCCCACTTGCAACATTTCCAAGCCCAAAATTGCCCTTGATACCTTCTGATCGGAACAAATGTTTGACTCCAGGTGCCATGAGTAACCTGATACAGATCCTCTGGAAGTCGGTAGGGAACCTGTGAAAAAATGGCAAAGCCTGTCAAAAGGAGAGGGTGACAGAGAGCCCTCCAAGCGCTGATGCTGAGCCTGGGACTCACTGGGGGCTGTGCATCTCTCTTGGTTGCAGTCTCATGAAACAACAGCTGAAATACCAGAACTGGTGCCCTATTTTCTTCTTCCACCACCTGAATAAGTCATCTGGAAACAGGGCAAATGATCCATTTTCAACAAAATAAGGAAATCCCTCTGAACGGTTCTCATTTACAGCACAATCATAAAAATCCTGGCAAAAAATCAAACCCCTTCCATATCAATCCAGCACACAGCATTGCTACCACGGCCGGTGTCAGCAGTTCAATAGCTGGTGCAGGGGCAGAAGACAGAGGCTGCTGTGTTCTTGGTGCTGCAGCTCAGACAGAAGATGAAATCATGGCAGTTCAACATTTGGTGAAGACTTAACTACTGATTTTCTGGCTTTGTGTTTATGCTGGAATAAAACCTGCTTGTGCTTGCAAAAAAATTGTGGTTGTTAGGAATGCATATGCATGTGTTTGACCCTAATTATTTAACAAAACCTTCAAACCTAGGAAATACAACTACCTACTTTTGCAGAGCTGTAGGAAAACATAGCTACAATCTTTGCTTGGTGGTGGGATGGTTGCAGCACAGTTTTTGTAACAGCGGATTTTTTATTCAAAAGGGATTTTGAGTGTCTTATAAACAGGTGCAGGGTACAGGAAGAAAGCAACAGGCCATATCTTTGGCCTTGGCCATAATGTTTATGCCTTTAGCAAGTGCCACTTCTTAATTTATTCAGTATTTAAAGCTTGTTTTCTCTACGTAGTACAGACCCAGGACACATGGCTGAAACTGAATATGGAGCATCCGACGTTTGCTGGGGATGTGGAAAATATGTCTGTTTATTGTAGTTCCAGATTTTGGCATGGATCAGGAGCCAATTTTTCCTATTTTCAAAGTATTTTTGTATATTGATCCTTGTGACATTTTTTTTTTGTTTATTTCAGACACTGAGGAGAAAGGCTGTGAGAGAAATTTCCAAACAGATTCTACACTTAGTCTGAATTAAATCAAAAACCAGACTTCATACAGGGACCTTAAGCATTTGATATCTTTGGGAGATGACAATTTCTAGAATGATTATTTTCTTTGGTGGTATTCTGAATGTCCCAGTTCTTGTCTGCCATACTTGTAGGTTGAAAAACTTGGAGGCTGATCCGTATCATCTGAGATCGGAGTCTGTTTAATGAATCTCAAATTCAGCATCCAAAAGCAGAAACACTCGACTCATTAATCACTGTGAGAGATCTTGGCCTAACCTATCAATAAAGAGCAATAGTTCCCTAGTAGAAAAGAAATATGATGATATGTTTCCAGTGACAGTCATGATATTATTGGTCACTTATATTATTTATCAAAGATAAGCCCTTGATTCTCTTTGGAGTAATAAATCAACATCACCATGACTCTGGGTACCTTGTGTGTCTGTCTGTTCATATGTATTTTAGACTAATGACATGTCCTTCAAAGGTCTCTTAAAAATCCAAGTCTTGGTTTAATAAGATTAAGACTTCACTGAAACACATCATATATGGGGTGCTAGAATATTTATCCTGTTACACTGCTGCACAGCAGAATATTAGTGTGAAGCTGCTGTTGCTGCTAATAGACTTTGGGTTCATTACACCATCAGCTGCCAGTTTTAGTCTGTGAGTTTTAAAGAGGGGTTTTTTTTGATAAAACCAAAAGGTGGTATAGAAGCGAAATGTGGAACATTTTGGAGAAGGGCACAGTGCTATACATAATTTATTGGGCACTGTTTGTACAGTCAATTGTTAAGTTATAAATAAAATGCAGCCTTAAAAAAAGATGAAAGGGTGAAACTGTGGGTAGTTATTTCCTCTGTATTTCTATTAAAAAAAAAAAAAAAGATTTCCAAGTTTGTTGAAGCAATCACATTTTGATTTGGTTATTGATACTCAGTTGTGCCTATTTTTGGATGTATCACATTGAAAACTTTCTTCTCTACCACGCAGAGTGCCTTTTCTTCCCGTTAATCTTCTGCAGGCTGCAGGACTGTTCTCAAAGCTTGGTGAGGAGCCCAGGCACAGCCAAGGGGAAACCACAGGGAAGCAAATGAGCCTTTGTCATACTGAATTTCCAGGTCCCAGAACTGCTGAAGAACAGCCTGACTTGCCTAATTGGCATAAGGTCCCTCAGTGGCTGTTCCAACTCGGCACCTACTGTGGTGGTAGTTTCCCCCATCCCATCTTGAACCTCAGCTCCCATTTCTCTTAGGTGGAGGGCACCGCGGGCTGGCACAGGAACCAGCTCCACAGCCTGCACCAGACAGATGCTTTCTGCCAACAGAGAAGTCCCTTGAACTGGAGAAGAGCTGAACCCATTTAAGATCACTAAAAATGAGTTTGGTGGATTTAAGAATACAGTCCATATGCATTTCAGACTTTACACTGGTGCTCAGAATGAGATGAGAAAGAGGTTTCTTTTTAGAGCCTCTGAGCAGGTTTTTTACTCATGGAGATATTTCCTGAAAGTGAGTAGGAATAGCACAGGGTGGGCCTGATGAAACAACAGGGGTAAAACACATAATTTTGTTATAGGTCATGGGCTAAGCATCCCTTGCAGGTGCTGCAGAGCAGTGGGAGGTGCCGGATTTGAAATCTCCCGGTTCTTCTACAAGTGGTGCTAACGCAGAACTGCGGCACTGGACAACATTCTGTCTGCTGAGGAGGAAAGGCATGACCAATTTGAACTTAGGAATGAAACATTTCCTAGAACTGAGCCTGAATACAGTCTGGAACAGTTGAACAGGAAATAAGCTAATAATGGGATTTTACAGTATGCACTTCCCTTATAAGGCATCGAAATGTAGCATGGGTTTGTTTGCTGATCTTCTGGCTGTTTTGATGAAAATTTTAGGTTTCTTCCCTGTTTGCACTCTGTTACGACTGTAATGGCTCTGCTCCGTTCCAGGCTGAAGTGTTCCATCTCGCCGCTGTCATCGGTGGTCCCTGGATGGACCATTCCTAGACCAGGCCGGGGAAGAGACTAGTTAACAATTCCTCCGTGCTGCCTTTTGTTTGTGTCGGGGAGCTGTTTCCTTTAGTCTTTGAGACTGGTGCATAGGAAGGGGAAGAGAGGTGGGGAGTGCCCATCTCAGTGCTTTTCATGCTTCTGAAAATAAGTTCCCCAAAATCTGGTGTGGGGAAAGGAAGCCCTGGCTCCACCGAGCCTGCTGTCTCCCTCAATAAACAAAAGACTGGATTTGGGCAAGTTGCCCAAAGTGTTGGTGCAGGGTGCGTTCCCGTCCTCACTGCTCTGCCTGGCCTTTTAAGGATATGTGACAGTATGCTGGATCCTGCAGTAAGGTGTGTAATTCAGCGATGATTAATGAGCACAAGGCTCTTCTGCAGCTTCCATGTTTCTGTTGCGTTGGTCAAATTCTCTTCTCACGAGTAACTCACTCAGATTTTCAGTTTGAGTGCAATCTCTTGCCAGCTCTTATGCTACGTTAATTTAGAGCCATCTACCTTTCCAAATGTGCTCTGTGTTGTGGAACAGGTTTTGCTTGTAAATGCGAGGCCAGATGTTCAGAAGAGGAGAGCTCCCGGTTAGGCAGCTAGCAATTACTGCTGTGACACGTACCGATCGCAGCCGAAAAGCTGAGCTCTGTCTGCTTAGACAATAAAATACTCAGGCTGGTTAATCTGTGCAGTGCTATAAGAAGTGGGCTGTATGCATATAATTCAGGAGCTCTTTCAAAATAGTATGGACTGAATCATGGTCTCACTTAGTTTTAAACCACAGCTTGCGCCTAACTAGTTGTTTTGATTTCTTTCCAAGGAGAGGCTCATTTTCCAGTTACAACTTACATTTTCCTTTTCTTTTTCTGCAAAATCTGTTAATGAAGGCTAAATGAAGCAAGGTAGGTCTACTGACTGGATAAGAAATAGGTCCAATTCATTAATAAATGTTTCTTTTTTTTTCCAGTGACATATTCGATGCCATGTTCCCCGTCACACACATCGCAGGAGAAACAGTCATCCAACAGGGTAATTCTTCCTTTCATTTTTTCCCTTGTATGTTTGCTAAGATTGTACAATTCACATCTCTCTATTTGACATTTCACCCTCTTTGCTTAATGGGAAGAATAACCGTATTCCAAAAGCATCTGAGTGTGCAGCCATGTCATAAGTCCATGGATGCAGGTCCCTTGCTACATGTGCAGAGGTCTTCTACAAAACCACACTGATAGATCTCCAGGTTTTCAAAGTGCTACAGTTAAATGTAGATAAATAGCACTTCAAATTCAAATGTTCATTCCGTAGCTGAAGATAGTCAGGAAGTAAACCACCGCTTAGAGTGCATAAGGGTAGCACAGGCTAGCTGAGAGTAATTAGAGATGGAAAATATTTTTATGGTTGTTGGGAATATTCAACACCTCATTGTGTTGTATCGTAGTTATCACACTTGGCAACTTACCTGCGTGCCTGCAGCATGTTGTGGAGGACTTCATTACCCTTGGGCTATATTAAAGCCTCCTGTGTGTTTACTCTGAATGAAGTGTTGACTCAATCAAAAGAGATAAATTAATGCCATTGAAAGATACTAATAGGAAGAAATCATAGCGATATTTTGATTTATGAAGGCAAATAGGCAAGGATATTTCAGAAAATTAAGCTCTGTGTAGATAATCTGGAGTACAAACCTGTGCAAATATATACAGGATTAAATATGGGGACAGGAAATTATTGAGTAGTTTAGCAGACCTTCAGGAAACAATTACCTTTCGTATTTTGTTTCCAGGTGATGAAGGAGACAACTTCTATGTGATTGACCAAGGCGAGGTGGATGTAAGTACACTGTTGGAGTGTAACATCTAGTTTGAAGCGACATAATGAAATTGTATGCTCTGGCACACAGCTTGACCCAGCCATGTGCTGTGGTTCTGTCTCTTCTCTTCTGGAAATAGATTGCACAGGATTGGTCTCATTACCTTGCTTTTGTTGTGTTCAGGCATTTGTGCATAATTTTATAATTGTCATGTTTTACATACTAGCTTATTTGTCCATTCCAAGCAGGAAAATATAGTATCAAAACTAAGCAAATGACATTATCTTCAGAACCCTAACTACACCTGGAGGTGTGCAGTCTCTGGCAGAGCAGGCCACCGTGCTGGAATGCACCCGAGGGTTCAGATCAACCATAAGGAAAATATTTTCTTTAATCAGTTAGCTTAGCTCATGTGTTATTTTTTTTCCCCAAATTGAGATACAGCCTCAGGCAGCGAGTTTCATCTTAGAAACCTTAATTTGCTTTTAAAATTAGGTCCAAATATATGAACAATGCAGCATATTAATAAAGCAAGGATTATTATAAGTGTAAAGTGATCTGTTAGACCACAAAATGTTTACAGGAGTATGCCGTGGTTTCATCAGCAAGGCTTTGAAAAGGAGCTTCTTTCTGAACCTGCCTTCTACATCATAATCTATTCACCTCTTACCATTTTTATTATTTTTATCCATATCCTTTTCAGTTTTGCTACAAGTTCCTCATTTGACTGAATTTTCTACACACATCTTATGTATCCACAGTTGTTGGATAGGGCGGGCTTGCTCATTAGCAACCTTGCTCTTCAGATGCCCAGATGGGTTTTGTTTGGCATATTTAAAGAAGAAAGTGATTTATTTTAAATCCAGGCAGGAGGCACACAGTTATTTTAGTGAAAGTTTTTTTTTTTTTTTTTAGCAGTCTGTTTGTGTTAGGAGACCATCTAATTGGTATTGTTGGGAATTGAGAAACCTCACATGCTGCCTCTGCCTCTGGAAGCAGCTCCTCAGGAAATCCGTCTGACTCACTGTTCCTATCAGGCATACCTTTCAATAGCAAACATTGCCACATCCACAGGGCCAGAAAATAAAAGAGCAATATTTATAGAACAGTGCTAAAATTTAGTTTAAAAATAATTGGTTAGGGCCTGATACAGAGCTTAATGATTTCACTGGCTTTGAATCAGACCCACAAACATACGCAAATGCACATATTGAAGTTGTAGATTAATCCTATTTAAAAATAATTTGTCCTCGCTGATAACCTTTAGGAAAGCTTTCTTCAGCGTTTGGCTCAGGGATAGTGAGGGACCGAATGACATCCGAAAACAGTCTGCAAAACTCTTGCAATTAATTGCAAAAAAGGTGATCTTCCATATGCACATATTGCTCTTACAAAGCAGTGACAAAATGGGGAAAATAAAAGTCCAGGGCAGAGACAGCTTTGCATTGCAATTACATGCCGGCTTTTAAGTTATATAGATGTTTTTAAACATTTTATCCCAGACCCCTGATTTGACAAGCTAAGCACCAGTCCTCCTTTAAGCACGTGAGCAATTCTGTTGACTTCAGTGGGACTCGCTGTTTTGCTAAACAAAGAGCACAGGGCACAGCTCTGTTTTACACTGTTAGAGTTGAAGGCAGAAGTTTTCTTTATATTCTGAGTAGCTTGCAGTCCTTCAGTCAGTTATGTGTGATATAGGATATATATTTTTGCTGCCTCATTTCTGAGATTTGCAACAGCAGATTTTCTAAGGAATGAATGAAATAACTGGGTTTCTTCAAGTAGATTGCACCTTCGATTTCGTGAGCATTCTCAATCCCTTCCCCTCTAATTGCCAAAATTAATCTATAGCTGCTGGGACAGATCAAAATGGAGAGATCCACAATAATGTTGTCCTGACACTTCTCAAACACATACATGGACAGTTTTCTGACATGACCTGTGGGAAAAGTGCATTCTAACAAGACTTAGGAGATGTCATTTCGACTGAGTTTATTCCAGGGACAACCAAAGCTCCTGACCCTCTAAGTCTTGTGAAACTCTTCCGTGACTGGCTCTCATGCTGTCCCACTTCAGCATCCCCCTTCCTTCATCCCGCTGCACCCTACCACTGCTCTCCCCATCTCCTCAGCTGGGTGCTCTCTCCTTCCTAAGCTTTTCCTATATCATCAGCCAAAACGCACACTGAACTCCACAGCAAAATACTGTGGAAGGTGCAAGAAATGTTCACTCATCCAGGAGCAAGTTGCAGCCACACCCTGGTAGATACAGAGGTTACCTACATTAACTGCCTTTCCCAGGAAGCTGCAGGGAAGTGAGCCCCTTCTCCCCCCGCAGCGTAAAGCCTGTACCAAGGCAGTTAGTGCCAAGGAACTTGCACCTGTGTAGGGCAGCAGCTCCCAGACCCCACGGGTGTGTACTGTCACACTGTATATAGTGCTCCCCAGAAAAGAGTTCTTCCACTTTCTGGGCAGCAGTGCTAAAATCCTTGTCGTCTGAAGAAAATCCAGACCTCTAGTAAGCGAGCTGCAGTTCATTTAAGCCTTGCCAGATACTTTTTTGGCATGCTTCCACGCTTTTCCAAGAAAAAAAAAGCGATTTGGAGAGTAGACAATTGACCCCGAGACTTAAAGCCTCAAGCCATTTTCTGCCTAGTTCAGCTGGTGTTGGCGTACGCATGGAGGCTTTTAACCCCTGGCCAGGCTATCTGCCTTCATCGTTTCCCTGATCTGCACAGAAGTGGCAGGTGTACCAGGGCTGGTGGATTCAAGGAGTAATTTACTCTGAGAACATCGTGACTGATGTTCATTTTCCATACACATGCAAAGATACACGTAAAGGAGGTTGCAATTGCCATCATAAAATTCTGAGAACATCGTGACTGATGTTCATTTTCCATACACATGCAAAGATACACGTAAAGGAGGTTGCAATTGCCATCATAAAATTCCCATCCTCTGCAAGAAAGTCATGGCAAAATGGAAAAGAAAAAAAATCTATCAACCAGGCAGCAAAAACCAAACGGAAACTACCAAAAAAGCCAGAATAACAAAATCTGTGTGTGGTGGTTTGAGTTTTAAAAACCTGCACTATTTAAAAGTAATTTAGTGTTAGAGTTTTGGCTTAAGCACCCCAAAGAGTAAGTAAGAGCATTCTGATATTTTCCCTTAAAAATAATCTGAGTCAAATAGAAGTACAATAAAATATTTTAAAATATAATAAGACTTTATCCTCAGCTCTTACACTTTCTTAGGGTATAAACAAGCCTTGTTAGCGTAGAATAAAGTATCTGTACATTTCCTTCTTGGTATTACTATGGACAGCCAAAGAAGACGCAATACCCTTCTGCTGGCAAGCACACTCAACATGGACCGTGAGCCAAGGGAGAAGGGCACAAATTTTCATTCGTAAAAGAAAGATTTTTCGAAATCAGGAAGAGGTAGGTCTTGGAGAACCCAAGGTTTTCCTCTCACATGGTGTGTACTCCAAACCAGGAATACTTTAACCAAAGCTGGCGTTGGATGGGAAAAGACATGATGGCATTATCAGTTGCAGTCTTCCTCCTTAGCCATTCAGGGTTGAGGAGAATTGTTAACTCATGACTGGGCCCTGCAGATGGATAAAGTTGGTAGATGATGGCATGAGGTTTGAAGTCTTACAGGTCAATTGTCTACCAGAAGCTTTTCTGCCCAGACAAATATGAACGTATGCCAAAAAGTAGCTGGCAGAGCTTAAATTATAGTTTCCAGTAAAGATGTTGAAAGTACCTGCTAAAGTATGTGTCTTGCAAAAATCTCTAATCCATATTTCTAAATATAAAAATGACTTCCTGTTTATTATTTTAATCTTATAACCTCACATTTTTTACTTTAAAAAGCACTTTCAACTACTCTTTTAAAACAGATGTATTTTTTTTAGACTCAACAACTTCCTATTCTATTTAGTGTCACAGCAACTTTCTCTACAGTCATTCTCAGGTTTTCTTCTTGTAAAACAACAGCAGTCAAACTACAGTATGGTGAAAATCCAAATGAAAACTTTTAGTATTTTTTCTTAAATAGGTTCTGTATTTACTGATAAATCTACCTGTGGAGCTAATCATTAATATTGTGGATGGTAGATAAGATTGTCCTTTCTTTGTAGGTCAAATCTTGAAGACCATATTTGTATATGCAAACTGGCTAATTTGTATATACAAAGATGAAAATTACATGGTGGTTTATGTGGGAATACTATTGGATTTTAAAAATAGTTGTATTTTATGGTTAGCTTCCATAGATTGCTTTTAGTTTGAATTCTTCTGTCATTAATGATCTTTCTAATTTCAGAAGGATGCTTTTTGAAATTTGAAACAGAACATTTTAAAGTTTGGAGTTTTTGAATTTTTAAGGATTCTCAAGGCAGTCTCCAAGTTCATGTATTTATATTTAAGAAAAGTAAATTTGTACTACAAATAAAGCATTGGCTTTATTTGAAAAAACTACCCACATATAAATACCCTTCGTGTCTAAGGCTTGCTTATTTTTCTAAGAATAAATAAACTTCATCTTCATTTTTGGATAAAAAAGATTAAGGCTTGACAAGACACAAAGCACAAATTATTGCAAACAGATCCGAGGGAGGAGATTTAAGATCTAAAAGTTGCAATGCCTGGAACAAATTAGATTGTCCACATAGATCACAAAGTGGCAGTAAAAAAAAAGTATGCTAAAAGTTAACTTGAAATCAGCAGTACAAAATTAAAGTAAAGGTAAATTCACTCCAATGAAGCTCAGAGTTAGATGTTCATATCCTGCCTTCAGAGTAAAATGGCTATATTAGTGCTTATGGTAGGGTTACTCTCTGCTTCTCTAGACAACATGAAGATGAGTGAGGCCAAGATGCATTCCTATTGCATTGAGCATTGTGTGACTCATTGCATTTTCTCTCGCAGTTGGTGCCTATGTACATTGTAGCCCATGAAGAAAGGAACTGCTGATATTCACAGGAGATTTTTCCCATTTGTCTCTTAAAAAAAATAATGAAATGAACCAAGTTGTGTGATTTTCAAGACCACATAAATTGCAGTGCTCACACTACATGATGGAGAACAATAGAAATCTAAAGTACTTTTGATCGACTTGGTCCCATTTGAGCATCTGCAGTTCTACGTTCCTCTTCAGCTGCATGAAAGAAGAAGGTTCCAGCTATTGCAGAGCTCTGACTGGCAGTCAGACTAAGTACCACTTAGGAATAATTCACTTATATACTCATCACTTTGGTGAGAGTTCACGAATGCCTAAAACTGCCTGAGCCAAAACCTCAGCCCAGCATTTTTTAGGATAAAGGAGATAATCTGAGCTGCTGCCATATAACATTGGCTTTCATAAGCTGTTCTGAGCTTAATATAGCTTTACTTCCCACACCTTACAAACAGAGCTACTTTTCTTTCGACTTCTTTTATAAAAAATCTATTTTAAAGGGATTCACCATGGAGCTGAACTCTCTGTTAAAGGGCAGAATGGCTTTGTCAGGTGCCACCAAGGAACTTTAACTTCATCATGAAGACAAAAGTTGATTGTTGGCTCAGGCCTTTGTGGAGACTGAAGTGCAATGGTTTTCCTCCTAGAAAACAACAGTTATCCTCAAGCCATTTTCTTTTTTGGAGAGTGATATTGGAAATGGCATTTTTATTGGGGGAGTGAATGCTGGGCCCAGAGACTGTCAGATCAGTGATTTGGTTTCACTGCAGAGTACTTTAAACCTGACACCCTTAGGGTGGAGGAATGGCTAGTTGCATGAACTGTTTACAGACGAGATGTCAAACATGTTTTTGGGAGTCTTGTCGTGTAAGACAGCAAAATTAAAGAGGTCTTAGAGCAGTTTAATAGTAGCCACTCTTTATAACAACCACGCAACAGTAAATGTCCATCCCTCACTTGCTCTACCTTGAGTTTTAGCAGTGTAATTCCCCTCTCTGGGCTGCAGTCATATCATGCATAGTGCTTTAACAAGAACTGCCATCATACTGCTTAAAAAAATATCTGTTGGAATGAGTTTATTTCCCACTTATAATTCAGACCCTTCTGCAATAACAAAACCTCTGCTTTTCCACAAAAGAGCATATATAAAAATGTGGATTTTTGGTGTGCTGAAACAGAGTCAAGGATGCAGTTGACATTCAGGATGTGGTCCAAATCTCATTGAGATTCTTAGATTTTCCCCATCGTGCCTGAGACTTTTTATGGAGGACATGAGTTACTGTCCTGTAGCACATCCTGGGTCAGTCTGGGGAAATCCCCACAGTAAGGCAGTATCCCTACATGCAAATACACATCTGGACAATTTTGCAATGGATGAATCGAGTTCAAAAATTTTCATAGATTTTCGTTATGTTACAAGCCTTTCAGAACCCTAATTTCATTCATCCATTTCTCGTACTTGTCCCACAAAAAAAGATCCAGGAGCCACAGTATTACCTGCTTGTTGGGTTTACCTGGCTTTTTAAAAACTTCTTTTTTTTTTCTTTCTTTTTTTCAACATGAGAAGAATCAGAAGTTCAATGTTCTGTGAGATTTTCTTTCTGTGGTGAGTGTAAAAGTTTGAAAGGAAACACTGCTGCTCTTCTCTTGTGTGATGTTCTCCTGTGTGACATTCATTCTGTCGTGGCAAAGAAATGAAGCTACAAACAGCCTTTGTGGCTTGAGTTCTTTCTTGGCAGTCTGCTACCACCTGCCTGTTTGGGATTATTTTTACCCTTTTTTTCAGCCCCTTGATCCTCAAATGCTCCAGGAGCACCAAGAGCCACAACATTGCCTGGAGCTCAGCAGTGATGAGGTCTCTTGATCAGCTGAACTATTTCATGGCCTCATCCATCCCCTACTGAACCAATGTTTCATTGACTTCAGGAGGAGCTGGATCAGATCTTAATTGAATATTGGGCAGATAACTTGGGATTGATTCCAGCTGTAGCTTGTAATATGCCTTTTCATCATAAAATGAAGACAGAAGTAAAATTAATACTGACAGTTTGTTGAATTTTTACCCCAGCTCATTTATTTTGGTCATCATCTTTTCTCATGCCTAGCTTGAACACAGCTCTAATTCATATATTTTTTAAAACCTGCTAGTTTTTTTACTCAGTAATTGGTAATAGGTTATGGTCTTTTCCTTTGCCATAGTTTTTTGCTTAAGATGGGAATACCTGCATATCTTCTTCATATTATTTTTCTTCACAGAGCTTCCAAACAAATGAAATTCATTCTGGTTGATTTCTGCTGTTATCAGTCTGTAACAGGTTGGGATATATTCCGCAGCGGGTAATTGCACACAGCCTTTCCTACCTCTGAACTCACAGACACGTTAACAGAATGAAAAGAGTTTATTGTGTAGGTTTATAGCAGCAAGCCTACAAGGAAGCTGCAGAATACACAATCCATACCAGTCTTTGAATGCGCTATTATGACTCAGGAACTGGTCTGTCCATGAATGGTGAGGCGAATGCAGCCCAGCGGAAAGCACCTGCACAAGTCCCCCTTTCTCCAGTGGAGGTTTTACACAGCACTCAAGTGTAGGAATTGTGCTTGAATTAGACGTCATCCAGGAAAAATACTGTGATGGTGCTATCAATCCATACTGTGTTCCGAGAGGATATGTTATCTGAATAGGCTGTGGGTCAAATACTGCTTCACAGGATCTGTGGAGCTGATGTTAAAGATGAAGGGTAATTCTGCATATGGCTTCTCAAGTCCAAAGCACTTAAAGAGAGCTCAATAAGTATATCTAAATGGTTATTGGAGGCACTAGGCTTAGGGAACAAAAAAAAAAAAAAGATGTTCCTTTTCAAAAGATGTTTCCCTGTTTTGACTGGTTTTCCTTTCATGGCCATGGTGCTTTTCAGCAAATCTCACTACACATATCAACAAATCTCCTTCCTTTCAAGTTTGACAGTGTTAATAAGAAGCCAAAGTTGTGACAGTTCTGCTTGTTGACTGTCTGAGCCTTGAACACAAGAGGGAAAACACGATGCCAGTTAACCATGGGAGCCGAAAACTCAGAGAGTAAATACAGTCATTGTACTGAAGCAAGATGACTTGAAATTCTGTCCACAAAGAGGGTTGTTGCCCTCTTTGGGGACCAACTGTGGAAACTGTTACGCTTTTGTTTTCCTCTGTGTCCCCAGTGTTGATGATTAGAAAGGAAATTACTAATAGCTTTGTAGGTAACTGACAGTAGGAGGAAAACTGCAACTAACCCCCCAAACTGGCTTTGCTTCTTGTTTTGTCTTGTGCTGGGGTAGGTTTATGTCAATGGGGAGTGGGTCACCAGCATCGGAGAAGGAGGCAGCTTCGGGGAACTGGCATTGATCTATGGAACACCTCGGGCTGCCACCGTCAAGGCCAAGACAGATCTCAAGCTCTGGGGCATTGACAGAGACAGCTACAGACGCATTTTAATGGTAAGTTTATGGAGAAGGGCTTGTTTATGGGGTTGATATTTTTAATATTCTTTTGTAGCATCAGCACTTCTGTTCTCTGTTCAGAGTACATGGATGATAGAAGGCTGTGCGGTCTGTGTTTGTACGTACAAGAGAGGACATGACAATAACATTGGGTAACTAAATTACATGAACTGAAGGAAAAGGGGACAAGATTCAGCAGAAAGTCACTGAATCAGAAATACAATTGAATAACATTATGTGTAACTATTATACATGAATGAAAACCTCAGGAGGCCTCCGTTACCCACTGAAGCTATGCAATCCTCTCCTTCTCACTGTGAACCTCAAAATGTCTTTCAACACTCCCCCTTACCTCTGAAGTCTATGTCTGAACTTGTATTATACTCTTCAAGGCAGGCAATACAAAATAATCCAGCTCAACTAAAAAAAAAAAAAAAGTCTTGATTGGACTGTGCCCTCCATCTTCGTTAGCCAGCACGCAGCCATACGTATCATAGGATGATGGCTGCTGAGTCCCTGCTAATGATTCATTGCTCTGCTCCTTTCAAACTCCCTCATCTCTGCAGCAAAGCTCAGCAGACTTTCTGGGCACCTGGGGTGTGTGCTAGCTTGTGAATTTGCTGTTGGTTCTTGAGTGGTGAGTTTATAATGGAAACTTTGACAAATAATTAACTTTAGCAATGTCGTAACTTTTTTTTATGAGGTTGTTTCCAATGTCCATGTGCATATCTTCCTTCCCCATAAAATATTCCTCTCTTTTTGATAATTAACAGGCATAACTCTATGTAAAGCTTCTATCTCAATAGGACTTGTCTCTAAAAGCTGCGTTGTTTCATTCTGATCTGAAGGAAATTACACTGTGCTCTCAGAATAATAAAGGAGTGTGCATTTTGAGATCATCTATGTTTCCAGTGGATGTCATGGATAACAGAAAAATTAGCAGAAGGATTGAGTAGATTTTACACTTAAATGATTAGTTCTTAAGCAACACAGCGTGAGAGTCATCTTTATTTATACTGTGTGATGACTGCTGGATGTCTGTATGAAGTATTTCTGGTTTTTACCCTGTACTTCATGAGCTGAGTTCTGTATCGCATAAATGAACATCACACTGACATCTAGGAAAGTACATCTGATGGAAATTTACTCTATCCCAAAATACTCAGCCTGATCGCTCTGAGACGAAACGGAGAAATAATGATGAGAAGCATACTGTCTTCTCTTGTGGAGAAGCAGGATGAATAGTTTTTTAATGCTTCCCAGTGCAGGGAAACAGGCAGTAACTGAGACCTTTCTGAAGGTATTTCTGAAACATAGAGCAGGAGAATTTCCTAAAAGATTTAGGAGGCACATTCAACTCGTTTGTCCCCTGTCCTACATGGATGCAGTGGAGGGGTGTCTGGGATAACTGCTGCGATGAACATGCATGCTGCAAGGAAGAATCCAAGGTATAAAAGAAAAGGAATGTAGGAGGGAAACAAATGTCAGGACAAGCTCCATATTCCTTGGCTTTTTAAGCATAGCTTTTTACAGCTGCCTGTAACCTTGCTGCTAAAGCACTGAAGAGACAGATTCACAGGCCTTGGAACCTAGAGGCAATTTCAGTTTAAGCGTCGATGAAAACAGTGGTACCTAACCTCATCCAACCCTGTGAGCTTTCAGGTTTGGTCATATGTCCGTTATCATCTGATAACAGCCTTCAGAAGATGAATATTTCATGCAGAGACAGGATTTTACGAAAAGGTCTTAAAGTCCCAAGTGGAAAAGATCGTGTTTTTAATGCTAGCTGTAGCAATACATACAACTTGAGTATTACAGATGTACTTCTATTTGATCCTAGTGTAGTGCTAAGTGCTTTTCAAATTAATTTACATATTCTCTGAGCCCGTGACTGCTGTACCTTACCTAGCAAGCTCAGTTTCTGCAGTTGATGAGACCTTTTACTTAACATAGAGGTTTTTTCTCTCCCTCTCACTCTTCTTGTGTGGTTTTTTTTTTTTTTACAGTTGGGGACATTAAAAATTGGTGGTCTGTTGCATTATATTAGATACCCAGGCAGTGTAATTATAATATTCCCAATACTAGGAAATATTTCAGGTAGCATGATGGACAGTTTTAGTGCTGTCCATGGTGAATGCAATTTACCCATGCAGACTACACGAATTCTGTCATCTTTCATTTATTTGTAGGTGCAGAGTGGATAATTTCTTTGCTGTAAATGAAATGAGACACCTGTCTGTGTACATTCGTGTGAGGGCAGGTTACAGTGGCTCTCTGCACATTTCCTCAAGCCCAAGAATTAATTACATTGTGTTTCAGTGGCTGCATTTCACACTTGAAGCTAACTCCACCATTACACAGCTGGTTTTGCCGTACTCGGTTTCAGGATGCGATAGTAGCTGCCTTTCAAGTCCCAGAAACATGGTTTCCTGCCAGTTAGCCTCTAACCTTATGTTTTTAGAAAGCTGCTGGATATTTTGGATGTAGAAATGCTTCTGCCTTTAAATAAGAGGTAGTAATGCTTAGGATATTTTTTGAAATATATCGTTTAAGATTATTTTAAAACTGAGGGAGCATTTTTTTTTCTTTTTTATTTTCTGTTTGCAAACACTTTTGTCCAAGAGATCAACAACCCTTTTCTCCCAAAGATATGAGTTTTTTCCGTAGTCAGAAAAAGCCCCTTCATAACCTGAGAGAGTTTTTTCTTTCATTTGCATTCCTTCCCAGCCTCATGTTTTCTCACTCTAGTGTTGACATTTTAGTCAAGTTGTAAATATTTATTTGCAAATCATGCTTTCAGATCCACACTTGCCAAAAAGATTTTATCCTGTCATGAGACACTTGACTCTCTACCTCATTTCTCCTTGCAGGCTCTGTTTTGGTTCTTTGCTTTGTATTTAGTAATTTATAGTTTTTATTTCTGCTCAGTGTTATTTTCCCCACTTATGTGTCTCATTGATCCTGGCTGGTTTATGACATGAATAAAATGCATCTCAGGAGGTTGGGGAGTTGGGGTTTTCCTTTTTTTTTTTGGATGGACAAAGCCTGATGCTAAAGCTTCCTGCTGGTTTTTACTTAACAGTTGTCATCCATTTATTATTTAACCTGTCCCAAAAGAAGTTTGTTAAAACAGATATATTTCTTTATATTTCATTGTCTCAACTTAGATATCCTGATAGCCTGAAGTCACATTCAAGTTTGTTTTAGCAGCTGTGATGATTGTAGATGTTAGGATAGTTATTTTTGTTAGGATTTGCAGTGAAGTTGCTTGGCTTTCACTGCAGTCCTTGACAAAATATTGTACCGTGAAATTCATTGTACTATGTGGATTACAAAAAACCACTTCAACAAGTTCCCTTCTCGGTACACTCACAAATTATCTGTCCAGCTGTGTGTTCCATTTATGTCATAAAATTATCTGTGCTCAGTTGCATACTTTTCACTCTGTTGCAAAATTTTTTGTGTATATATTCTCTGTGTGCACACACAAGGACACACACACATTTATGTATCTATTCTATATTTATTTACTCACATTCTTCTGGGAGAGATGCAAAGGAATTTTTTACCATAGGATTCTCATGTAATTCAGCTGCTGAAATGTTGCCACTATCTTCTTTGCAATTGGGATTCAAGAGCATCATGGAGAGGGGAACATCCCAGGGTAGTACAATATTTGTATTCTAAATATAGCAAATACCACAAATACCAGAGAAGCTAATGTCTGTATCCCAACATCAGACTGATCCCCTAGACAATTCAGTTCCCAGACTGAGGAAATTTGAAGTATTAATTTCTTGTAATTTCTTCTTTAAAGCGGCTTGATTCGGGATTATTCAACTATCCTGTAGTTCCCATGGTCCAGGATACCTGGCTCTGAGAGCAGAGTTGCATGGGATGCCATACTTTTTGCCTACTTGGCAAACTTTGCTCACAGAAATTGAGTTGCAATATTGGGATCTAAGTCATGACAAACCAAGGTTAGTCAGTTCCTAATGTTATGCCTCATTTTATTTATACTATTTTTGGCTTTGTTTTACCATCTTTTCTGAAGCTGAGAACAAGTTCTTTAACAAGTGCCTTTTTCCTCTCGGACAAAATAAGTCAGCAGGACTTCATGTTTCCCTAAAACGTAGGTTGTATGGTGGCCAAGACATGAAGCGAATCCGAAGCTTGCAATCCGCCCAACATCTATGCAATGTAGCACTGAGATCTTGCGTGCCATTTTGTTTTCATGGCCAGTATGCACGGTGACTCTTTCTTTCATGCTCCTGTAAGAATGTACACCCAAAACACCATTCAGTATCAGGTTTACACAGGGATTCAACGGGGCTGGAGCAGTCCAGAAGACCATTCTGGCACCTTCTGCCAGCATAACTCTTATTTGAAACTTGAGCCATACTTTTCCATTTGTTTGGCTTCTTACTGAAGGTGGGCATTTCTAGGAAGGACTTGATCAACTCTAGCCAGCCCATCTGCACACCTGAGAAAATGGAGCAAGAAAGAGGACATGAAGAGTCCTAGAGGGATAAAACAAAGAGATGAGCAAAGGGGAGGAAAGACAGAGACTGAACTGGAGGAGTGGGAAGAAAAAATGGAAGAAAACAGGGAAACTGAAGAAGGGGCAGTTGGAAAAGACATACAACAGTCCTATTCAACAAGACCTGTTTTAATTTCTGGGGCACTCATTTTTCCTAGCCTGTGTATTGCTTAAGCTAAGCCTAGGGCTTGCTACATTTTTAAGTGTCCTAAAACTGGATTTCAGCTCTTTTTTTTTTCGCGTGGATTTGGGAAATGCAAGGGATCTCATTTCTCCTTGGGACCATTTCAGGGAGGAGCACTGCAGCTTAGCATATTAATGAGTCTTTGTAATTAATAGGAACCGCTGTCTTTAAGAAGATGAGCTTGTGCATAACTGCTCAGAACTGGGGAAAAACTGAACAAAAGAAAGCAGGGAGAGGGAAAAGCAGCAACTATTGAAATAAGATATTAATAGGTTAGAAAAAGCAGAATTAATAAAGACTTTTTAAAACATGCCATCAAGAACCCTGCCAGTGCAGAATTATTAATGTACATTTACTATTGTTTTTATCTGGCTCAAGCAGTAAGATTTCTACTGCTTCCCTTGGGAAACTTTTCTGCAAGAAAATAATTCCTAAGTCGGGAAAACTTTTTTGATACTCATCTTAAATTAGATTTTCTTCATTTTCTCCTATTACTTTGAGTTATGTCAAGTTATGCTGTACAAAATTGCCCTCTCTTTCTGTCTTATATCTGTAGATGATTATCACTCTCTACTTAAAAACTCTTGCAATGATGCATGCCAGCTATGAGCATGACATACCCATGATCCCAGCACTGAGCTGACCTATGCAGGCTGAATTTGTTTTGCTCCTTCCTTCCCAGCAATCCCCAACTGTTTTAGCATTTCTTCAGGCTCTTTTGGTTTGTGAGCACTTTTCTGGAGAAGAGGTACCCCAGCAGAGTGTAACACGCCAGGCGCCGTCACATCCGAGCCATGGAGATGGAGCCTCTCAGCTTCATTCCTGGATGATGGCTTTGAGTACACAGACCAAAATAGCCTTGGCTGTATTCTTGTTGCAGTCTGATGTTGCAAACTGGGTATCACCTACTGTCTGTAAATCTCTTCCAGCTTTACAACTTTCCAGTCTTCTTCCATTTGTCAAACATCTGTGCTTTGGATTTTTTTTTCTTTGTGTTTCTTAGCTGTATTTTCCAAACAGAAGCTCATTCTATTATTTTCTACTCCTATTTCTGATGTCTCCCGGTTCTTTCTTGTTATTTTCCTCTCCTGGCACGCTTTCATACTATCTCCTAGTCTGCAGATATCATTACTGTCTAATCTGTTGCTGCTTCTAGAAGATCTATGAAAATATTGCATAAGAACAGACTCAGCACATGTCCCAGGGAGCGTGCTGGTCGACACTTCTGCAGAAATGACTTGAGGGGCAGTAGAAGAGGTTAGGATGCTGTTCATACTCATGGCCTCACCAATTTGGGTAAAGTGACTGGACCTAATACAACAAGTATGAAAAGGACATCAGGAGTCAGAGGTGAGATTGTACCTATGGGAGGGGATGAAAGGGAAATATTAGGCCGATCAAGGAAAGTGGGAGGTAGACATGTTCTCTCTCTGTTTCATGGGGAGGAAAAGATGATTAATACCAATGGAAATAAGCACATGCTTTGGTTGTTTATAAGATTTCTACTGCCGGGTTGTTTTTAGCTTATATTAGAGTAGCGTTCTCTCAAAATCTCACCATGCTCATGAAAGCTTGAGCAGAAACCCCCCTCAAGTGAAAACAATGTGCATCAGGGTGAGCCAAGCTTCTCCTTTCTGGCAGAGAAATTGGCATCTGGTTGTGCTGATCAGTATCCAGCCTCGCGTGCTCTGAGCATGCAGAGCAGCTTCTGTGCCTGCCTGGGCACCCTTAGGTGAAGCTCTGCTGTTGGGTGGCTCCTGCCACCCTGGAGGCTGTTGTTTGTCTCCTCCAGGAGAGAGGAAGGGTTGGATGGAGCCATCCTGCAGGTTAAGTCATGAGCCATCACTTGGGTCACCTTGTGTTTCAGTGCATGTGCTAGGAAATAGGACTGCTAAGCCTCAGCCGCTAATTTTGCCCTTGGCTCTTGTTCTCCCTTGCCTTTGTCTGTGGTTTCACTCTGAGGCATGGGATATTTGCATTAAGTGGAGCCCCACCGAGGTTCGAGATACTATCACAATACAAAAAATGAGAGTAGCCTATTTAATTATTTCTTTCCACTTCAGTTTTGCTTTTGCACTTGTCTCACAGTGAAGTCTGTACCGCTGCCCTGGCTTAGTTTAGCCAGGACGTAACACACCCTTTTTCCCGTAGGAAGTGATGGGCTCTTGCTCTCTGGCCCAAGTGGGATGCCTGCAATTCTTACCTTCCTGGGTCTTGTCTGCATCTCTAAATACTCGAAGCTGTGGTCAGGCGTCACTTCTGGCTGCTGATTATTGCTTCTTAAAATTCATCTGTGTCCGCAAGTCATTTAAAAAGCATTTTCCACATCTGTCCCTGGGTGCCCCAGCCCATCAAACTAAACCACCAATCTGGTTTTCCACAGCTGTCAATTTTGCTGGTCTCATATCCACTCGATTGCAGGGAGGAAAGAACAACTGCACAGTGTCCAGTTTTCCATTCTTTGTCTTGCAGCAAGCTGTCAGGATCTGGCGTGGTTTGCAGAGCCTCCTCCGTTTGAAGTTCATTTTTTTTTTCCTTTCTGGCACTTCAAATGCTCTCGGGGGCCTCTGAGGTTGAGAACCAGGTTTGTCAGACGGAGAGGTCAGACGGGGGTTACCGATGCTATCGCTGAGAAGTGAACTGTCATCACTAGACTTGGAAATTATAAACGGGGTGCAGAGGGGGAGACCTCAGTAGCTGGTGCTGCTGCTGATCCAGAGATACTGGAGAAGAGTGGCAGCTCCTGATGGGACTGCGGCTGTTTCGGAGCAGGGGTGGCCCCAGGAGAGGGGTGCAAATGGGAGCTGTCCCCAGAAGAGAGCACTCAGCAGCTTCTGCTGATGCCAACACCTGTTGATGTCGGTGGAAGGATTTCCGCTGCTTTGGTGGCTGTTGGATCCAGTCCCACCTGCACAATAAGTGTAGGAAGAGGGACAATATTTAATTCTTACTTATATCATTGTTCTTGGGTACTCTAGCCTTTCCCATCTTCATGCTTTCATACATTTCTGAATGCTTGGACGGTGGAGAGTAAAATGTTTCTTCTCCTTTTCCTTTGCCTATCCCCACTTTCTGCCTGTGCTTCCAGCAGTCACCAGTGCTCACCCGGAGTGGCAGGAATAGAGAAGTGGCTTTTTCTATGGCAGACGCTGACATTTACTTGTCTTCTCTGCCCAGCCTATGAGTAAATACCATCTTTACTTCCCCCTTCTTCAGAAGATGAGCGTATCATCTTTATGCTGTACTCCTGCCTTGTAGATTTGACTGGCAGGCACCAGGCAGCCTTCGACATCCACGGGGAAGCTAGGCAGAAATGATGTAGGCTGTCATATAACAGTGTGGAATAAACTGCACAGTACCGAGGAAGACCCTGGAGTTCCCCTTGAGTACCTGGGAAGGTTTTCAAGTCATTTGTGTCACTGCAGGAGGAGTTAAGGGTGAATTACGTATTTTTGTATTGGTAAAACTGCTTTGTATTTATTCATACCTGAATCTCCTTCAGAAGTGCTGGAATAGCTACTTACAGTTTCTGTCTGTGGTGATCAAACACTGTGTAAGCAGAAGGTTTCTGAGTAACTTATCACACAATAAAATCTTCATAGAGTGGGAATGACTGTGCTGGTGGCTGCATATACATTGATGGTTTGTCTACTCCAAAATGCTTAAATCTTCTTAAAATAACGATATGAACAGGTTGGTCAGCAGTAACGATACGTACAACACTGTACAGAATGTAAGCCAGGCTTACAGATAAACGCTCTTGGCATTAAAAAGGTTTTAACCTAAAAGGATGGGACCTGTGAGGGGAACATTTTAAGTTTTATCCTACTTCGTAACTGTAAATTGCCTTCTAGCAGGGCCCCATTGGTAACAAGATATGTATTGAATTAGCTAAACAGTTAATTGATGAAGCTCTGGCTTTAAAATGAGTGCCTGTAAATAATGGATACAATTCATCCGCGGTGTCCAGTAACACCAGTGAAGTCAGTGAAATTACCCCAGGATTGAATTTGATTCCTTCTGTCTTTGCTTATCAGCAATACAACTTGCCCAGACATTTTATTGGGAAACGTTTGCCTTAGGCTGTTTATATTGGCTGTGCTTAAGATTTGGAAGAGGAGGGGAAAAAAAAATAGCAGCTGTAGGAAGAAATCACAAAAATACTTTGTGTAATGTTCTACCTCTTTTTTTCTCTCTCCTTTAATAACAGGGCAGCACGCTGAGAAAGCGGAAGATGTATGAAGAATTCCTGAGCAAGGTCTCCATTTTGGGTCAGTTGCCCTTTGGACTTGCGTGTTCGTTCCTCTGTTATACGTGTTGGCAGAATGAATTTGGGTCTTTGATGGCATGATGAAAGCAATGGTGGTCAAACAGAAGGTCTTATGGTTGCGTCGTTTCCAAAGGAATGAGAGTGTAAAGAGCCCTTTTTAGGACTTGTTTTTCTCATTCTTTAATATGCACTGAACATTTGTTTGAAGGGCAAATCTTTCCTTAAATATGGGAGCGGGTGTGTGCTGGTAAACTTTTGGTAGCTGCTGTTGCAGTAGAGATATATGGATAGAGCAGAAAGCAGTGCAGGGATATTAATTTGTCGTAAAGTCTACTTACATCCTTCCAGGTGACAGGTGAGAAGCTTTTTGCTGTGAGAATACTGTATTTATGTGCACCAAACAAACTAACCTCACAAATCAAAATGGGCTGATTTTTTTTTCTTCTTTGTATTTTACAGCCCCTGTCTCACATTCTTAAAACATCTGTTTAGCTTCTTGTCCTTGGATTTTGTTTCCCTTTGATTAATGTGATAGCCACGAAATTTGGACATGTACTTGATGGCCTTCAGTAGGAAAAACAACAAACCCATAATGCCTGACCAATCAATCACCATTAGGAGAACAAAAGCTTCTAATAAGGAGGACAGCGTTCGACAGTACAATGAAATGTTGATGCTGTAGGAGAAACATCATGTATCTGCTGCAGCTATTTTGAAAAACAAAAACCAGTACAGGATTAATTTGCTATATAATTAAAATATTTATATTTCTATTTAAACCAAGTATGTTGCTCACTTGTTAATGAAGTTTTCATCATTTAAATGCCTTATTTTATGCTTAATTTAAGTCTTCCTAAATTAAAAGCACAAATTATACCAAATTACAATGAGTATTTAGAGCAAAAAGGATCTCTGCACCTGCACTAATGAGAAGCAATTACAACAATGAGACATCTCAAAACAATTTCAGAGTAGGAAGGTTATTCAAAGATGCGCTTCCTTAAACATGCGGTTTGCAATATAATTATATCCTAGGTTGTAGTATGGTTTTTCAATCTCAGTAAAAAATGAGGAAGGACTTGAAGATTTGAACCTTTTTTAAGTACGGAAAAGCACCAGACAACGCATCATTTCAGGAGCATGAAGAATTTAGGTGTAAAGTGTAAGGATCTATTTCACATGTCTAAAAAGTGGATGACAGCTGGGAAACAGAAAGATGTTTTAGAAATCTCAACACAGCACTAAGAAGTCAACTTCATGCCTTAATGTGGTCAGAAGTTGGTGATTTCGTGGTGGAAAAAGGTCCACCAGCTTCTTATATATTTTTTCAAGGCTTGCGTAGTTTCTGTAGCTAGCTGTAAAACGGTAAGAATATTTTTTTTTTCAAAATCTCAGGGTTTTTTAGATTATCAGTAGCAGCTTCTCATGAACAACTGCTTACATTATAAAAGATATGAGAAAATCAAAATCTTTTTTTTTCTGGAGTTTAATTAAATGCAAGAACCATTAACCAATGTATCTGTAGTGGTACAATTCCCTTAGACAAGAGAGACGCTTCGTGACTACAGCTAGAATCAGTTTTGAATTCTTCATAAAGCCAACTGAAGAAGAAGTTTCAAGAAACTCTTTCTTTTCATTGTTAATTACAGAGTTCTTTAAAAAAAAAAAATGAAAAACCCTACTCTAGTCTGTATGAGAGTTTTATGCTTATTTTTAGTCAAACAGAGCACTTTTTGAATGCTGCATTGACAATATGGGCTTGGTCTTTGATATTAATGCTTCTGCAGCAAAAGCCACAAATACACCAGGAGAGTGCATTAGTGATTGTAGATGGGGAAAATATTAGAAATAATAATTTCCCAAACAGCAACAGAAAGTGGCATAAAAACACGAAGATGTATGTGTGTCAGGCAAAACCCACCTTTGGTGCCTTGATCACTTCAACCTGGTTTTGTTACCAGACTCAGTGTCCCAAAAGCCTTTTTAACTTTTAAGTTTTCACCCTCACACAATACTTCTAAGCAACATTTGGACAAATTGGGAAAACTAGAGTCCGAGAGAACAGCCCAGATAGAATCCTGGTGTCAGGAGCTGTGTCTTGACTTACCATAGTTCAATAATCCATAATAAGTAGGAATTAGCAGAGCTCTAGTACATGAATTTTAGCCCAGCTTTTTGAGGCAGTGAAGTTTATATCATTATATTATCTATATCTTTTAATAATCTTTCAGTCAAATCTGATAAAAGTACAGAAGTTGAAGTACAAGTCAGTGTCTTGAATTCTCATGCAAATGGGTACAGGAGTGAGATGCAGGTTGGCACCTCTCCTCTCCCCAAGGGCGGGACGCGTAAAATCCATCCCTTGGCAAACGCGGGAGGAGGAAGGCAGTGGGACAGCGAGCAGCCCTGGTCGAGCTGCTGTGCAGGCTGTCTTTTGCCATGTAGGGGCACAGGGGATTTGTGGCAGGTGGGTGACAGGAGACAAAGGCACAGGAACCAGGCTGCATTGGCTCCATTACTCATAAAACAGACAGTTAATATTTTCATAGTGAAGTTTACTTTGAAGTTTTATAACTTTTCTCTTTTAAGTGGGGGAATGAAAAGAAAAACACTTTGTAAGCCATCCCACTGGCAAATGAAATAGAGGTGTCACTTCAAGCATCCATACTGAGCCGCTGGTCCCACTGCCACCCAGGCTACCAGAGTCTTGCCCTTGGCTTCAGTGGTGCATGGTCTCACCCATGGGGAAAGAGCCATCTTTTGGTCAGGCACCTTTGCATCGCTTTTCTAGCCGGTCATCAGTAACCAGCTGAGAACAACTCTGAGGAAAAGACTTGTCCTGACATCTGCTGCGAGATGTGGTAAGAGAGGATCTCAGCGCTCCCATATCGCTGGTATCTCCAAACAGCTCCTAGGCCGCTCCAATCTGCTGCAGCATTGGGGCAGCACAGATCAGATCGCAGGCGTAGGGAACCAGAGCCAACTTTTCCTGTCCAACTTTTAAGATTATTATCTGGGTGATTACTAAAGTCTAAGACACAATGAATAAATACATTCATGTTTCCCAACTGGAGGTTCGTGCAAAGTGCCTGGATGAAAGAAATGTTTCTTTTATAACAGACCCAGGCAGAGCAGAACTGTCAATTTAGATACGAATCTTCAGCCAAAGCTAGAGTCTTTTTATAATAAAGCTTTATGGTCTTAAATATTTTAGAGTCCCTGGACAAGTGGGAGCGGCTGACAGTGGCTGATGCACTGGAACCTGTCCAGTTTGAAGACGGAGAGAAAATTGTTGTGCAGGGAGAGCCCGGTGATGACTTCTTCATTATTACAGAGGTAAGGTTGCCATCCTGATAAGCTCTGTCATTTCCTGGTAAAGATCAAGACCGTGTATTCCAGACATTTGGGTCCAGTTTAATCTCTTATGTCAGCATAAATCTGAACTAACTCTACTCAAACCAGGAGAATTGCTCCAAATCCAAATGATTTCAGACACCAGTCCCATGGAAATGTCTTAAGTGGGACAATCCCTAATTTCCAGTAAATTGAAGATGCAGAGGAATTTTGAGGTGTGTCTAGTTTGTTTTCTACATGAAATTTTTCTTGTTTAAATTGCCAATACTTTAACAAGGCTGGCCAGCCACACAGTGCATTGATCATTGTTCCCAAAGGGACTTACAGGGGAAATCACAAACAAACATCTGTAAACTGGAGCAGGAGACTTGATGTGAAAATGGATAATTTGTTCTTTGTTTTGCCTTAAACTCAGTCCAAATGGCTGAGCCATTTTCTTGTTTACTCTCACACAGGCAGACAGATGTGTCAGGCAGCTGAAAATGCTGACATCTTTTTGGGAGATTATCTGACACTTCAGTTCCGCCATCTCACTTCTGTAAACAGATGCTGATGGGGCTTTCCCTCCCTCTCTGACATAAATATTTGAGTCCTTGGTATCTCATACAAATACCTATGTTCTGTGATATAACAAGTTATTAAAAGGTATTAGAGAGACTCAGACTAAGAATAACAAGACAGCATTAGGATATGGTTGGATATGTATTGAAGTAAGAGCTTTTTGGTACCAGCTGGGAGTGTTCCTACACAAATATATAGGCTGGGAATGACCAACATATGGCTGTGTGGTGACAGTTCAAGTGCACATGCCAACCCAAATATTACATGACCGGCAGTGAGGCAGTGGTGGCACGGGAGCTGGAAAGTAATCTGAATCACTCACTGTGGCAGGAGATTCATCAGATGGATGTGAGGAAGCTGGTGTCATTGTGTTGCCTTGGGATACAGTTGTATGTACAGAGTACATCTCTGGCTCCAGCAGGCTGTCGTGTTGTGCTGTGATTTAGGAGGAAAGAGACTGCCCCACTCAAGTGATAAAGGGCTTGTACAGCACCCACTCCAAATATCTTGGAGGCCAACAGGTTTTTCTTTGCTTGCTCCTCATTTGTGGATTTTTGGACAGGTACCTCTATCCGAGGCAGCCAGAATTTGATTCATAATTAATATCTGACACTTAAAATTCCATTCTTTCCTCTTGAGTGTTGGATGCTGCTGCTGAAATACATATTCAATTTATGAACATGGTTTTTCTTATGATGCTCACAAAATTGTCCCTGCAAATAGCTTCACCTGTATATCACGCAGTTAGATGCTTAAGAAACTTTAAATACATGACGAGCAGTGTCCCTTCAAAGCAGTAATATCAGAATAAAAGAGATTAGATAGGGATTTTTTGTTGTTAACAAGATATTTAGTATACAAGAAATACTTAGGAAATGCAATTTTTTTTCATAAATATGGAATTTTTATTTTTACTGGTGTTACTAAGTGTCCTGTAATTCCTTGCAGCACCATAAGACCAGGAAAACCTGATTTTCTTAGCCCTCGAATCCCATGTGGAAAATTGGCAGCTTGCTTAACAATTACCAAGGGCCTTTATTTTCCCCCTCTTGATGGAACAGCTGTTAAGACTTGAATGGGTAGAAAAGTATTAACACTGCATATTGCCTTATCAAAGTATCTGCTCACCTCAGCATCCCATTAACACAGTTTCTCACTTTGGCAATTGCCTATATTTTTCTGCATTAAAGAATGAGCATCCAGTATCAACTATTTCTTGTGCTGCAGTAAGCTTTGTATTTTAAACCTGATTTCACAAGAGTTTACATCTTTGATGTTAAACTTTTCTGCAGGAGAGCTGATGCAAGCCGCCAGGAACACATTATTCTACAAACTGGTTGAAAGTAGTTTTGGCTGCTTTGTTGTCACAATATGTTGAAAAGTCGTTAGCTTCTTTCATATGTTTTTTGATGTTTGTGGCCTTATAATCCACAACACTAGAGATGCAGCCAAATTGTTTGGCTGCTATATAGGCAGAAATCATTTAATATATGGCCAGAATGCAGCCTCCTTTGGAGCACAGTGTGTCCAGTAGTACAAAGCTAAACTTTGTCACAGAATTTTTGGGCAAGGTACTCATTTATTATAAACCACGGTCATTCATGGCATGCCTTAGACAAATCAGTTGCCAAATTACAAAGCTGTGGTGCACTAGCATCACAAGTACTGATTCCAAGTGGGATCTTGTGACTCCCATCATAAAAGCTTCTCTGAGACACCCAAGACTCACTCATGGATTTTAAATTGTTAGCACACTTTTGTATGAACTTCATAGAATAATTGTTAATTTCTGGTTAGCCTGCAATGTTGCCTTCCTCTGTCACATCCCTTTGGGATACTGTATTTTAAGTATATGGTCCTGCAGAAGGGCATAGCCTAAAAGTGAACTGGCACCTTCAGGATTTGCAGACTGAAGTGCAAATTCATTAAACCCTTTTGAAGGGGAGACTTCCAGACTTGGTGATGATCCGAACAGCAATTCCTGCTTTAAATCAGGAATATCATCCTGGTTAGTATGGACAAGAATATTTAGTCTCCCTCTTCTGTCAGGCAAGCACATTCACCTTTTCTCCTTTTTTTCTTAGTATAACCTTTCTTTCATGGCTGTCTGTCCACCATCTTATCTCCAGTGTTTCACAGATTGTGGCAGGGTGCAGGTTATTTGAGGTGCAGGCTGTATGCGTGAGAACACCACAGTGCCCCATGGAGAGCAAGGCTGCAGCAGGAGCTCAGCCAGATTATTAGAATAACAGAAAATGTGCACAGGGGAGAGTCACGGGAAACTACAGCTTTTTAAGTTCACTGCTTCATGGTTTATGGTTCATTTTTTTCTTAAAAAGTCTACAGAGAAAACTATTACCCTGAGATTCCAGGACAGCTACAGTTTTTCTGCCATCCTAAATCTTCACAGGCACTGGTTTACTTGCAGTAGGTTGGGTGCTTTTCCATTTAAATCTCAAGCAGCCTTCAACAAGATTTAGTTTTAATATTTAAAGACTGTTATTTTTTTTCAGAGATAGAATTATTCTAATGTTTATACCATATTCCTTAATTTGAAGATAGGATCAGAAGTGAATGTCTGCTTACAAAAGCAAAGTAACCGCTATGTGAGATTGATTTACTGCACTTGAAACTGGTAATTTAAAAAGGGAAAAAAGAAGCAGCCCTGCAGTTTCTGTGTTTTCAGATATTTCCAGGTCTTATTTTCCCACTATGGTTTTCACACAACAAACTCGGGCTTTCCCAGACCAGACAGATGTGGAATGTATCTGCTGGATTCCAAGGTCATGGAATTATCCCATATGAGATTCCTGGCACGGAGGTGAAAAACTTTAAGCACCATGAAACAATTGTTGCCATAAAGAATTATATTTTGGCAAGCGTAAATCATAACAGATGTACAGTTTCTAACAAATAAATTTGCAGTTGTATTGTACACTGCCACACTGTGTACCCAGCAGTAGGGAGGATTTATTCATCTGACTTCAGATAACACAAATATTTTTAGCTAGCATTTTAAAGTGGTAGCTTGCAAAGGCATGTGAGCTTTGCGGAGTAAAATATCCCAGCAAATGTTAAGTCCCTTTAAACGAAATGCCAGTTGAATGGGGGCTGATTTTATTCCCAAGTCGTGCTTTGCCACTGACTTCAGCTCAAACAGTAGTTCAAACTCATGTAGTAGTGCTCTGAAACTGGAGAGAAATGAGGTTTTTGCTGTTGTCTAGGTTACTGTGAAAGGTAGCGACAACAGTATTAAAAATAGCGCTTATGATCATGTATCACTCTTTGTAAGTTCAGCTTCGAACTTGCCTGGGTGGCACGGCACCTCGAAGAAAGTCCGTAACGCCGCTGCCAAAAATACAGGGACCCACAGCCGTGAAGTGCCCTGCTGGGTTTTCCAGCTCCCACCCCTCCCCATGCCAGATCATTTGGATCTACTTGTCATGACCGAGCGCTGGATACGGCACATGGGTATTGTCACGGGACTTCGCCGACTGTTCTCAGGGAGCCTTTTCATCTCAGCTGCACACTGAGAGCTGGCTGAACTGCTGCCATATGGCCCTAAACTCCGTAAAGTTTGACATGGCTTAAGAAAAATGCGTGCACAGACACAAACGTCTGCAGGTGTAGGAGGAGAGAACAGCGAAAGGTTTATAATAGTGCCGCGCTGCGCTTGAAGAGCACAGCCTGTAACTGTCCTTTAAACGTGCTCTGCGTCGCCTGTCGGCTCCACGGAGGACAGTTTGGTTTAAGGGGTGCAGAAAGCAAAGAAATAAAACTGCACGAGAAGCAAAACATTGCCAATTAATAGTTGGTCAAGTTGCCCAGCAATAGCATGCATCAGCCTAAAAATAAAAGACCTAAAAATAGAAGATAATTCACAGTAGAATATTCAGGGAGAAAAGAAGCCATTGTACCAAATAGTTTCACATTATATTTCTGGTTTTAACTTTAAAAAACAGTATATTTTATTGTAGATTAGTGCTAAGTTACAGGGGGTAGTTGCATCCTCCTCTGCAACTCCTTTGTGAAAAGCACTTCAAAAAAGCTGGGGATTTGTGTTCTTTGTTATTATCCTGCTGGTTAGAAAGGAGGCAGGGCATCTGATTTTCAGTCTCACCTGTAACACCAGTCCAGTCTGTAGGCAGAATGTTACCTTCCCTGTTTCCCCATCCATGGGAATAATCCTAATGACGCTGCATAAAGGTGAGCAAAAGCTTAATGGGAAAAGGCATAAAGTATTGTCAGTGGTGAAATCAGGTGATGGGACTAGCAAAATTGACAAATAAGAGAAACATTTTCATTGATAGTGCAGAAATCCTTCCAGAAGTAATGCACAGAGCTGCTCGATTGACAAAATTAAATAAAATTTGTTGGTAGTGATTCTTTGTCCAGCACTATTCTTGGCTGGTTACATTGAAAACAGTCCTGTAATCATGGGGGGGCTGCTAGCTTTCATGCTACTGTTGACATTTCAAGTCAGGACCACAAACTGGTTCCAGTCTGGGCAGGATCTGCTACAAGTTCTTGCTGAGAGTGTACTTGAGATACTGTCCCGTAGGTGAAATCAGTATTTCCAGCCCTGCTGACACTCTTGGCATGCTGTGGAGCGCCTCTGCACAAATGCAGTTCAAAGCCTTGTTAGGTGGAACAGTGTTTGTAAACTCTTCCTGCCATGGTAACGTGCACCAACAGAAGAAGGTCCTCGGTCTAACTCAGAAGGGCACTCCGTGCTTCACAGAATTAAGCTTTTTTGTAGGAAAAGACGACTTGAGTCTCAAATTGCACAATAAGCATCGGAAAATTTATGATTTAAAAGCTCCTTAAGAAGGAAAAGAAAAAAGATAAATAATAGCCCAATTGTTTCCTGCTCTAAATTGTTGCTCTTTGACTTTCTAACCCAAGAGAGACCCCTTTGGCACCTACCCCTGCGACAGGCTGGAGAACTACAAAGTAAACTTCTTCCGTATGGTTAATGAAGTCACTGCCTTAGGCACACTCTGCTATCACACCTGATAATCTCTTTAAAAACACAGTGTGATTAATTATTAATTAGGAAGATGAATGTTGTCTAGAAAAGGAGTTTCACAGGCTACAATTCGAACTGCTTAGTGTTACCGGGATTTTGTTGATACTGAAAATGTTTGTCAAAGGCAGTCTACAGCACCTCCTAATAGACCTAATAAACAAAATATACCAACTAAATAGAGCCAGTAGCCATGAGGGCTCTGTACTTCACTTATTTTTAACTGCAGGGATATTCTTTCCCATAGAGCTCTTACAGGAAAGGCACATTCAATTTTCTTGATGCCACCGAGTTGTGCTGGAGCAATAGCGTTTCCATTGGCCCTGCTTCAAAGTTCATCTCTGTTCAGGGTGGCATTTCTAATGGCCAGCTGATGTCAGAGATTGAAAGTTAGGTGTGTGATTGGGCCCCATCCTGACCAGGGACGGAGGTGAAGTATTTTGCTGAGTCAAGGTGACTAAAACGTCAGCTTAGTCTAGCTCTTGTTCAACTGAGTTTAACTTTGATTTCCGTGGGCAGTGGATCAGGCTGCATATACATGCAATATCCATATACGTGTGACCTTGACCATATCCTTATCTCTCCTCTGCCAGAAAGGGACAGTGTTTCCTAGGAAACAACTGGCTGCTCCCCTTCTTCTTCCTACCACCCATGGAGGACCTTTCAGTGACTGCAGGTTTGGGCCATTCCTTCCCACTCTCTTCTCCGGCCCCACTAATAACCACCACAGTGCAGTCACCTACAGTAAATTTTGCAAAATCTGAAACCTCAGGAGCGATATACAATGGAGCATTTTCTTAACAATTTTGTGAAACTTCAGATTAGCCAGTATCTCTAGTCTATTTTAGAACTTTGCAGATTTTGTTCCTCGTTTGTAGCAGAAACCAGGACGACTGTATGTAAATTCTGTGAGTTGCTATGAACCCAGAGACTGGAGAATAATGTATAATAGTTTAAAAATGTACAGTTAAAAAAATACTGTCAAACCCAGTCATGACTCAATTTTGAGTCCACAATCAGAATTAAGTCCTCTTGCATCATCCTTCTCAAGACCATCAAGATCCGCTAGCTTCTATATTATGAAAATGATGTGTTTTAAAAAACCAAATCTGATAGGTAGGAAAACAATGTAAAAGCAAGGTACATAGCCACATGTTTGTTTTGGAAGAAAATTCTCACCTGAATTGGCACGTCCATGTAGCATGACCACATAATTTTGGGAGTTGTAATGACTGTGGTATATAACATATGTAACCTCTTAAGTTGCTCATTTTATCTTAGCTACTTATCTGTCTTACATGAACATCTCATGAACTTCACTGGGTTCATCCTCACTACACCTGTGTGATGAGGTGCATGAGGCAACCTCTGCATTGCATGTTGTGATCTGGAGCACAGGCACAAGAATTAAGATAACTCTCCGTTCCTGCTGAAGACAATCAGCAGGAATCACACACCTCAATGATCTGAACCTTCATGATTTCACTCACAGAAAGCTTAAGGCAGAGAAGCAGTGTTAGCCCTATGGACAGAATCCCAGGCTGACACATCAACTGACCATCCTTTTTCCTTTACATTAAATTTTACCACCCAAAAATGATGAGTGTTATTTTCTACTGCAGCTTATGTGGAAGTCACTTGCACTTTGTATTGCTGACCAAAATTTGTTTATTTCTTCCCTTAGTTTTGTTTAAAAGTCTTTCATAAATCAAAGGTTGGCAAATAATAAAAATCCAAGATTATTTACAGGCTAAAGCAATATTTGCAGTGTCTTTGGCTACATAGTTCAAAGGATTTGTCTTCTCTTGGAAAGTAGCCCTAGAACTGCTGATCCTTAGCTGTAACATAAAAGCTGTCCCAGGAATGATGCTATCAGCAGTCCCAAAGGGCTAAAATGGCAGCTGAGGAGTGATATGCTAGTGGTCTTCCAGGACATTGCGACTGAGAACATTGCTTATGCCAGCATCATGAGGTGCATGCAGGACTTGCTGTGTTACTCTGTGTCACTGGGACGTTGGCAAACGCAGGTCTTGAGGCAAAACCACCGGAGGATGCAGTGTAGCCGTGCTATTCTCAAAGGCTTAAAAGTAGCTTTCATAACCTCTCTTTTGCACATGGAATACCCAGGGCAAAAAAATGTGTGTGGATGTTTCCCCGGTTCGCTTCTGACACGACAACTTGTGTAGGAGTCTTCAGTCTCATTCAGCTGTAATTTAAAACATCTGATTTGTAAACCCATAAAATTGAAGTTTATGCTGGAAATACAGACACACCCTGGCCTCTTACCACTATAGGATATGTGGAAAACTGGGAGATCATTTGGTGTGCAGAGAAGTAAAACCTGAAGTTAGTAATTGGCAGTTTCATTCTTAATATATACATGCCCCATTTGAATTTTCACAGAAATTGGAGTGCTAATTTTTCTCTGTGTTCAAAACAGCCTGTGACTTTTTATTTAGTTAATACTTTAAGGTATGGTTGATGCTTTGACTCTTCTCTCCTCGGTCTTCTCCACTAGTGTCCTCCTACCATGGAAGTCTGCAAAAGCAGCGGAGGTTCCCAGGTACCAAAATACCTCTCTGTGTGAGTAAGGAGAGCAGCACAGGCTGTTTACCCCTCAAGGTTTTCAGGAGGTTCTTAGGATCCTTATAAGCTCTTTTGGCATTGAAGACCGAGCTCACAACCCCTAATTCAAAGCACTTAATCAACATGACCCAGAACTTTATGGCCCAAGGCATGTTAAATCTAAACTGAAATTAAAGGCATCTGCTGTCAAGGGAGCTAGGAGTTCCGTCCTGAGGACTGATTTTCTGTGTTTAAGCAAAAATACTGCAATATAAACAAGACCTAAAGTACAGTGATGTCCATCCTGGTAGAAGAGGAATGGAGAATTTCCTAATCCCTACTGGAGTTCATCCCTTTCTCTGGATCATGTTAAAGCTGTCCCTTACTGGGATGGCTTTTGTCCCTCCTCTGCAAAGATACTATTGACATGACTGCAAGTTTGCTGAGTGAATGTGCCCCTTAGGGCTCATTCATCAGCTGTGTAGTGTGGATTTCTTGGAGCATGCAAGGCTGTCTGCAGTGTGCTTCAGGAACAGGCAGCTTTCAGCATGTGAGTTTTTTCCTTCTGAATTTCAGAATTTGGCTCTTTGAATACACAAGATTCACCAACTGAAAGGACTTAAAGAGAGCTTTCCATGGGGGATTTTCCTGATCTCCATGATAAACTCCCTTCTCTCCTTCCTCCACTTTGCTCCAAGTTTTACTTCTTGCTCAGAAGCTGTTCTCCTAGCTGGCCACAGCTGCTTGCCCAGCCCTGGTCACAGCATTAGTTACGAGACTTCAGTGACGATGTCTGTCTCAGCCTTTTGCTTGGTCTGGTTACTTCAGCATCTACAGAATGTTTTCACAAAGAAGCAGATGGTGGTAGGAGTAATTGGGCCGTAAAACAACATTAACAGCTAAAACCGATTTTCACCAGAAAGGATTTTGCGGGCGGGGTGAGGGAGGTTCAGCAGTGTTTTCTTGTTTTCTCTCCCGTACATTCAACCCTGCCCCTGCTGTAGGTGGTAGCACTCCGCACTGTCTGCTTCAGGAGATGAGGCCTGTCAGGTCAGTCACAAATATGAACAGTTGATGAATAACCCATTATAAAGTCACTTTTATGTTGACTCAGTGGACGTTTCCTGGCTTCAGAGAGAGTTGAGATAATGGCTAGCTTTGTAGAAAGAAAGAATCTCTAAAATGCAACATTTTTTTTCCTTTGTGACTTTTATTGCTTTGTACACTGACATGTCTGACGGAGGAAAACAGTGCCTGGTTGCCAATAATCCACAGCGCTTGGCAAAGACGGTCTTTAAAATCTGGCACCGGGATGAATATTAATTCAGTTGTTTTCCCACAGAAGCTACTGATTAGTCAAGGCCAAGTATCACTGAGAGGATTCATTAAAACCCAGCATCTGAGCCCACCTTTACTTCACTGTGACAGGTGGGCTGAATGTGTCATAAAAGGGGCAACTAAATCCCTAGAACAGAGCAAAGATGAAAATGCAGAGGGACCCCAAAGGCTGGCCTGCGGTGTGACCGCTTCCCAGCTTTCTGGGCATGGAGCCAGGACAACTAGCCAAGGAGGATCACACCCCAGGCAAGGGGCTCCTCCCGTGGCTCAGAGCTGGTACCCTTACCGCTGTGTCACCATCCCCTCGCTCCCAGGCTTCCCAGTCCCAGTTGGCAACTGGTGATATAGAAGAAAAGCATGGGACTACCATGGCATGGAGGCTGGGGAGCACGGAGGCCACTGTGGTGTCCCTCCATCTGATGATGGGGGATGATGATGACTGTAGATGAAGTCTTTACTCCCCCAAAACATGGATACGCCTCTGTTAGACATCTGCGTGATCTAGCCTGATGTTAGCTCTGCTGCTGTGGCTCAAGGGCAACATTTTGAACAGAAAAACCCTGTAAAACTTAATGTTTTGATTCTGAAAAACCTTTCAACAGAAAAGGCTTAACAAAAAAAAAAAATCCCAATTTTTTATTCTTCGTGCAAACCCCACTTTAGTTTGTCTAAGTATTGTAAGGGTCTCCATGCATAAAACAAATTGCAGTTGGTGCAGTGTATTCTGCTTCTTTTGGCTTGTAACTGCGTTTACTGGTCTCTTTCTGCCTGAATCTTGTCTTCTTCCATCTAACAGCAACATTTGTTTTACTGCAAGGGGAATACGGAGGTACAGCACAGGTTTAATGTGGACTGTATCAAAGAAACACTGGAGGGGAAGATTGTTTGAGGTACTGCGATAGGAGGATGAACAAAACGACTGAAAAGGTCTTCCCATGTCAAACATCTATGGTTTTAAATACTGGATGATCAAGGCAAAGGCGTTTCCTGGTGATTAATGACGGGCTGGGTGTAGTCATGTCTGGGCCTTAACCCTGGCCTCTCGTATATCCCTAGGAAATGCCCCGTGGCTCCGTTGTTTCTGCTGTTTTAAGTTACACTTGGTTTATGATTGATTGTCATTTTTAAAAGTACCTTTATGTTTGTGGCTATTTTGGTGACTGCTCTAGACAGCTTTGTTCCTCTCTCTCGGATCTGGGTGTTATTCCTAAGCTGATATAAATGTCCCTAAGTAGCAGGAATTGTGGAGCTCAGATGTATACACGGCAGTCTGAAGCAGGTGTGATACAGCTGGTGCACACAGCGAGCTGCGGATCGTTTGGTACCAAGCGTGGCTGCAGAGCTGATGCCCAGGACCCGTGCCAGCTGGGTGGTGACGTTTGCTTTCCAGCTTTGCTAGACTGCAGTGTGCATTAGTGTTGAGAACTATGGTCAATCAGGATACGAGGCGTTAACGTTATCGTGACAACATAATGACAATCGTATACGTTGGCACTGTGCGCTTAGCTGGGTAAAGGCACTTTTTGCAGCGCTGCTCTCTCTCAAGGAGATTGTATGGGTATCACCGTGCACATGTTGTTACTCTAATGTTGCCCTTTGAGCTCATTTGCATTATTAATCCTAACGATATTCCCAAGGTGCTGGCTTTCTGAAACTCCACTGAAATCAGTGGCACTCAAGATTTCCAGAGTCGCAACCAAATTTAAAAAGCTGACTGTGTAAAATGTTGCGGTTTTGTTTTCCGAAGCTCTCATAGCTCATTAGCCTGAGCACTGCCTCACACTGTAATCTGCAGTGAGCCCTGATGGATGCAGACAAGAACTCACTTGCTGGAGACAAGCAAACCAAACAACGACGCTTTTTCAGTCAATGCGGACCTGGGGTCTGTTCTTGTACCCCTTACCCGCTCAGTCACTCCAGCTGAGACATTGCAGTAGGCACAGCACACGCGACGGTTGTAAAATTAAAGTTGGCCAAACTGGACCTAAGTTGTTTGAGGTTTCACATCAGATAACCAAACTGATTTAAATGATCATTTTTTAAAGGGGAGGGTGAGACATTACCTGGCAGATCTTAGTAGATCTTGCAGATTCACCAGGCAATCGCTATTTCCAGGAGTTTTGTAGCTTTTGCCTCCCCCTAATTTAAGGTAATGATTTGGAGATGATCTATGAATGATTTAATCACATGCATGAACCGGTAAGCAGGCAGATACGATTAAATAAGGTGCAACTTATTACAGTTGTAGCTGTTACAGTGTAAGGACGTTGCCCAGAAAGTGTTTGTAGACAGGTAAATGATATATTTTATTAGATATATTTGGAGAAATAGACAACTTGAAGAAAGCCACATGCGCCCAAAAACTTTTCTCCCTTTTCTAGCTGTGCTTGTTGGTCTAATAAAAGATATTACTTCCACAAACCTCATCTTGCCTGCAATTAAATAACATACTCCCAGAATCATACTGTGTGAAAGATCTTTTAATTCATTTCAGATCTGCTATAGCTTCCCTCTGAACCAACAGAAGTCTTTACATCCAGTCCCATCTGCTTCGCCGTGTGAACAGGAGCGTTTTATACTACTTCACAGCCTCTTCCTTTATCTTTTGTAGTAACTTTGCAAAGATTTAATAGTGACATATAATGAAGGTTTGTGTGACTGCGGAGTGAGGGGAAACTTATCTTTTCAGAGTGTGAATTATGAAGTGTGCGGATTAACAAAGTGAGAAAGAGCAAAGGTACGTTCATAATAGCAATTGATAGAGTTAATAGCGATAGCAGATGGATCGGCCTGACCTTTTCTGTCTCTAATTCTATAGACTGCACTGCTCTTTTCTGGTGGATGGTGTAGAGGAAAATAAAATAGGCTAGAAAAACTTTCTAAGCTCAAAACTGGGATAAAAATGTAACATTTTGAGGGCATGGAGAAAAAAAATTGTCTTCTGTACTTTTTTTTTAAAAAAAGCAGTGAGTAAGAAAGCATGAAGTAAAAATGGAAATAGAAATAGTAACTTCCTGATTATGAAAATTAAAATTATTTTCTTTAAAAAGTAGACATTCTGTATACTTAGTGTTATCAGAAGGACATAGACATTGACATTGCTTATATTGATAATAGAATAAATATTCTTCAGTTTTAATAGTGATAAATATGTCCGTTATTACAGATGGAGCCTCACTATATTATTTACTGATCACTGTATCTTTAAAATGGGAGGTTAGACCAGCAAAACCAAAACATCAACAAGATTGACTTTTAAACCAAAAGGTTTTTAAAACAGTGCTGAATTTCCCTTCCCACCCAGTGCCCCTGGTGACCATACTGCACAGCCTGTCCCAGTGTCCGAGCTGGAACAGAGATAAAAATACAGGATTTCAGTTTGTAGCATCATGAACACTTGGCTTTTGTAGCCAGGCCAACTGCTGGATGTAGGATTCATACTTAAATATAAAAATAGAGATCCTGAAGCAATTAGAGCTTGTAAGTGCATGCAGGAGAAGGCCTGGGGATCTCCATGTTGATCCAGATGGGTCACTGTCTTTACACTGTAGGATGTTGTGCTCATCTCTATGGTCTGACAGTTTAAAAGTGAAACATCTATCAAAATCTCATTACTTTGGAGAGGATGGAAGCTCATGGATTATAAACCTCAATTTATCTTTTATATCCTAAATTATGATTCCGTATCTAAGCCATAAATTTTTACAAAACAAACCGCTGATGCATTTGAAAGAGTTGAATAACTACTCTCAGCACTGCGACAGAGCAGTGATATAGGGAGTGAGCAGGTGCGTGGGGTGAGGCTGGCAGAGGGGTGGTGATGGCACATTGCTTTTGGAACAGCTCCTCTTGTTGTTTTTGCAACAAGATGCCAGTATTTATTTGGAGGAGAGGAGAGAAGGTTAATGATATCGGTTCCTGGGAATACAGGCACTCCCCACCGACTGAAAGGGAATATTCCTGAATCCACCAAAGATCAGAATTTCACTCCCAAGTGTCTGCTAGCAGAGAGACATGCCTGTCTGCCTTCAGTTTAATATCATCACAAAGTGCTGATTTATTACCTGGTGTCAAACTTCTTGCCACTCTTTGAGCCTGTGCTCTGTAGGTTCTGCTTGATGGTGTAGGAGGCTGAAATGGCTATCAGTGTACAAGACAGTATTTTAAATTGAGCAGTGCTAAATAGCCTGGTCCTGCAAATCTAGGATCGTGCAGTTTGTTTCGGAGATACTCGCCTTGCCAAGTTTTGTGTGCCGTTTCAGGGGAAATCTTTCCCACAGAGACCAAAAACTTTTGGGAGGGAGAGTGATAAACCCCTTCAATCCTTGCTAGATAATGTCTGTACCTCCCAGGACAGGGCTCAGGGGATTTATTCAGTTGCATCATTTATTGGAGGTAGAGATAGCACAAGAAGGATAGAAAGCTCAAAAACTGCACTGGAAAGATGTCACAAGTAAGTAAAATGAAATACAGCCATGAAACCTGTGATGGGAGCAAGGATAGGGGTCAGCATTGAATTCATTGAGTATGAAAACTTCATTAAGTATATGGATAATAAGGGATTGTTTCTGTAGTATTTTATTCTGTTTTATTTTATTTCTGTATTATTTTTGCCCTGGTTACACGACTGGACTCTTCCTCTAATACAGGCAGAATAGCATTGATTCCAGAGATAAGACAGGCACAGTGAAGGTGATACAGATAGATAATTATAAATACATCTTCTTTGTTTCACGGTGTGGACAGTCTTCCCGTGGAGGTCACTCTGACAATGCTCCAGGATGTACTCATAGAGCTGGTGACTGGTGCAACGAGAGGCCAAGCGGCGTAATCAGATCTCACATCTGGGTGCTTGTTGTCAGGGTTTCAGGAAACTTCTTTTGCTTCATGATAGACCTCTTCTCACCGGGCAACGGGAAAAGCCGATGTGACTGTTAAAACAAGAGTGGAAAAATATGTATCTGGAATATGCATTGCTTTATCCTGCCAAGCCAAGTGTTTATTGTGGAGGCCAGACACATCTGTCCTCCTCCAACAGATATCATGGTGTTTCTTGGATTAAAAAGGCCGACTGTAGTGGAACAGTGGAAGAAATTGCTTCAGAAGACTGACTTATTTGAGTCCTATATCATATGGACCCTGTCAAAAAAATATTAGCCACAATAAAAGCTGACACTTGGGGAGATGAAAGCAATATTGCTTGATATTGTGATTACCTTTGCGGCATCGTGCTCAAGGTGGGCAGCAGGGAATTGAGTCCTTTCTTCGTTTGACCTGGGCCGTCAATATGATTACTTTGGGGATTTTTTTTTGTTTCATGTAATCAAACATCTGTAATAAAAGGGGGTTTTTTTTAGAAAAATAGTTTTGGGAAAGAGACTAGAGACATGGATTGCAGACAGCTATTTGGGTCAAGGGGTTAGGTTTTTGCCAGGCTCCAGATGGGGACGGAGAGGAGGACAGGGGCTGGAAGCGATTCTGCAGCTGAGTCCATCTGCACTGCACAGGCAATAAGAACAGCGTCAACTTAGTGACCTGCACCTGATCTGAAGTTTGGCAAGAGAGAGGTTGATACACGCGTTATTCCCTGCATGGGGTATTTCCAAGAATGCTGCTGCTCATGTGTGTGTTTTGTTCTGAAAATTTGCAGTAAGTGTGGCTAACAAAACTCATTACACTACCTTTGCATTTTCATGCCCTTGAAAATTTACTGGAATATCTTGGAAAACAGCAGCTTTGGCGGAACAATGTAGTTATATCAAGGATAAGGAATTTTCACTGGAAGCCTGACAGGCACCGAATCACTTTCTTATATCCAGTTCTTCCAGTTACTTCTGTGGTTAGCCTTACACTTGCTGTGGACAGTTTTAGGTGCATGACATGTTTTAGTGGTAGACAAAACCCCAAACAAACCCCACGAAAGATCAAACCAACCTTGGTTTTCAACAACCTTGCCCAGTTCAGGTGCCGTTGCTCATGCACGTTGTGCCAGGCACATGGTTCTGTATCTGCTGCCATCAGCTGCCCGGCGTGTTAAGAGTCAAAGCACTGAAGCTGAGAAGAGTTTTGTGATTGTTTTCAAATGGCCCTGAATTTACAGCTCTGGTGTTTCCTCAGTATTTTTGTCATACTGATGTGGCATGATGGAGTGGAACGGTAAATTGTTGTGACCACTGTAACGTAGTGACAGTCTGATATCCAGGGATTTATGCTAAGCAAAGATTACTGCTACTGGGCAAAATGAAAAATTATGTCTCAGGTTCTTTCAAAGTTCATCCAAGTCTGTGTAAAATCCATCAGATTTTAGCATCTATCAAACAGTGCTTGATTTTTGTTTCTGGTTCCTGCCATCAGCAGAAATAAGATTTACCTCTTCATTTATACAGCACGTAAAGGTTACCTTGTAAATTGACCTAGAGAGTGGCCTGGCAATTTGTAAAGTATATGGGCTTAAAAATAACCCTGTTATGAAATAGGACATGATGTAATACAACGGTGTTACAGCAGCTTAGTGCTTCTTCAGAAGAAAGCAAATCTATGATCGTTTGCTATGTAACAGTGGATATTCTAATCCTCTTGGTCATTGCTGGGCCCCCAGCCCCTAGAAAAGCCAAAGCCAGACCTGAAGCAGCCTTACACCGCTGTTCTATTCGCAGTTCAGTGAGGATGTTTGGGACACCGCAGGGTGTATTTAACACAGTGCCAAGGTGAAGGGCTGGTTCTGCAGGGTGCTGAGCGCCTTCAACTGCACCGAAGCCAAGGTGTTTCAGGGCGCTCAGTGTTTCCTCACGCCTCTCACCATACCCAGAGGCACACAAGTTTCTTCTGGTGGAAGGAAGCTGTGGGATATTGGCAGCCAGTGAATCTGCGCTGAGCACTCTGCGCTGGAGGGAGGTTTGTGCTCCACCCTGGGGTGGTCCTGCAGCCGCTTACAGGCACCACCAGCGGCGACGAGCCAAGCAATGCAAGACCTGGGTGTTCAACTGCAGAGTGAGGGCTGTGATATTTTCCAATAAATGGCATCAGTTTTCCAAGCATAGTCCGCATTACTGGGTCTGCTCCCTTTCCCTGTCCTGGTTGGGGCAGGATCAACCTCCACGTTTTACTTTCCAAGCTGAAAAATCTTAAAAAAAACATCGAAACATCAATGCTCTCCAACCACACTGTCAAAAAAATCTCCCTCCAGTCTATTTAAAAATCTTGGCTTTAAAAAATCTTTTAAACTCCAGTTAAAATCAAAATACATTAACATTTTGCTTTTCCCCATGCTTTTGGTTTGGACTCAGAAGATAATTTCGTGTGTTACTGTAATTTAAGCAGATACCTTCTCTATTCCTCTACAAAAGCTTTATGCCACAATAATTTAAGATTTCCTCCAGGTTAGAATATTTCTGCATGTAAAACCTCTTTGAAGGTTTAAATAGACTGTAACTGCGTTTTGACATGTATTAGCACGTGTCAGGTACAGCAGTTATTAAGGGCAGTGGAGACAAGACACATTCCATCTCTCCAGCGACTGACTCGCAGGTGTCCAGATCACTACAGGCCACAAGCGGGCAGAGCCACTAAAAAAAAAATAAAAATCACCCTTTGTTGCAACAAGCATTAAAAACTCTGCCTTTACCAAGCATTTCAGCAATAGATCCAGTGAGCGATCAGGTGAGGAATGAACTCTAGGTGCTGCTTTACAAAATCAGGCTGAGAGAGCTGGGGCTGTTCAGCCTGGAGAAGAGGAGGCTCCGGGGAGAGCTGAGAGCGGCCTTCCAGTGCCCAAAGGGGGCTGCAGGGAAGGTGGGGAGAGGCTGTTCAGTAGGGTCTGTTGTGACAGGACAAGGGGGAATGGAGAGATAGATTCAGATTGGATATTAGAACACTGGCCCAGGTTGCCCAGAGAGGTGGTGGATGCCCCATCCCTGGAAACATTCCAGGCCAGGTTGGCCGGGGCTCTGAGCAACCTGATCTGGTTGGATATGTCCCTGCTCCTTGTGGGGGGGTTGGACTGGATGACTGTTGAAGGTCCCTTCCAACCCAAACCATTGATTCTATGTCTCAAGATTGTGACTGGGAAAATTGCTTTTTTATTTCTCATGATGTAAATTCTGTCTGTGCCTTTTGTAAGGTTCTGCATCCACCCAGAATAAATGTTTATATTATATTAAAGCATACATTTGAACAGCATGATGTACACTAGTTAAATAGGAGTTACTGAGTTCTGTCCTGTTCCTTTTCTTTTCTCTCTGAGTTGAATCTGTCTGCATCAAAACAATTTGTGAGAGAAACTGTTTGCCATACTGATAGATTTTTTTTTATCCTTTATTTTCTTTTATTCATATATAAGGAATCGATTGAAATGTCGTCTCTCCCATAGCAGAACTAAAGGAGTGTGACATGCAAAAGGAAATACTCAAGACTCAACACTTCTTAAAGCCTAACAGGTTTAAGCAAAGCCAACTGACTTTGTGCACTTCTCTTCCTAGGGCACGGCTTCTGTTCTGCAGCGCCGGTCTGACAACGAGGAGTATGTCGAAGTTGGAAGGCTCGGTCCATCAGATTATTTTGGTAAGAAAATTCAGCTTCAGTATGGTTCAGAAAGACAGGCACATGGACTTGTATCAATAGTTACTGTCTTAATTAGTGTTCTGCTCTTTTACAAACGAGGGGTTATGCGTAGGTCAGCTACTACTTTCAGCAATACTGAGAGATTTCAGTGAAGCTGAAACCATTCCTTGGTTTACACCAGTGTAGCTGACAGGAGACAGATCCAGAATCAGCAAAACAGTCTGAAAGCATTTGTTTTCAAAGGCATTTTACACGCATGCATTATGCATGTGTAATGCATTTGTACTGTCAACAGGATTATGTAAAGTGTCTATCAAGAGGTATATAAAGGGAGATGTTCTACAACCAAAGCAACTGGATGGTGGTTAGAATGTGCACCCTCTGAAAAAAAGGCACAGGGCGCGTGACAGCGTATTTATCCCTGTTTCCAGGTGAGATAGCGCTGCTGCTCAATCGGCCCCGGGCTGCTACGGTGGTGGCACGTGGACCCCTGAAGTGCGTAAAGCTGGATCGGCCCCGCTTCGAACGAGTGCTTGGTCCTTGCTCCGAAATCCTCAAGAGAAACATTCAGAGATACAACAGTTTCATTTCCCTCACCGTCTAAATGATTCCTTCTGGAAAGCTGCCTTTGTGTGACCTTGTGCACTTAAATTTGCTCTGTGCAGCTCCATAGCTTTATGAAGAAAAAAAGACAAGGTGTGCATTTTATGTGTATTTTTTTCTGTTTATGTCACGTACTGGATGTCAGGTCAAATCTCATGTATCATCTAAGTAGGAAGACAACTGTTTGGAGAAGACTAGCTTTGGGGAAGATTAGGCTCTTGGCTTGCAGGCGAGATTTTTACCTACTGTTGGATCATAGAGTTTGAAACTGTCTTTTCAACTACTTAAAATACAGATGAATTTCTATTTCTGTCATTATCTTTAAAGTTGGTCTTACTCACCTTTTGTCAAGCTTCTTCGATGAAGCGATGTCCCTCTGCCCGTCACTTTTAAAAGACTTTTCACCAGTTATGGACTGGAGGTTTCAGAAATCCCACGGGGCGAGTGGCAGTTGCGCAGTTTAAGAGGGAAGGTTGGAGGAAGGTTTTGATCATTCCAGCAAGCCAGGGAAACGCAGAGCTTTTGAGTCTTTTTGTTTGTGGCTTGGATACAGGGGCCATATTCCTCCGTGTCACAAGCCCTTTCAGGTCTGCTTTGTAGGATACGCGGAGCCAAACGGCCTGCCAGTCTTCTGGGTGAAGAGGTCAAGGGACAATGTTTTGTAAGAATTCAAATGGAGCCTTTAGAACGTACGTTATTTGTCCTCAGCTCTTTTAAAACAAGGGTTTTCATTAGATCCCTTAAAAATCCAATTGGAACTTCTCTGCTGAATTAAGTGGACTTTGAAAGATATTTATCTGCAGCTGAGTGTCCTCAGCCACTTCTCTGAACATTACGTGAAATGCTGAAGAGATGGTGCCAGGTGTACATCAGGGGCAACAACAGCAGTTTGTTTTTAATAAGGTCCACTTAATTACATTCAAATGCCTTTCTTTTAGTATATGACTAAATTTTAGGATTTTTTAGGGTTTTCTTAAAGCCAAATGCAAGCTTCCAAATGCTGCCTCTCCTCCAAAAGATGTGTTGCAGAACAAAAAGCACCAGGATCTTGCAAGAAGCTCCTAGAGCCCAAGTCCCTCCAGGTGTGTGTGGCCTCGCTGGCAGGTGTTGCTGCCCTGCCTCACACGGCTCTCCTCTTGAACGGAGCTTTTTGCAGACCCAGACCTCACTCTGCTGCACAGCCCTCAAGGATGGAATCATTTAGATTATTCTTTGGGACGCTTTTCCTTTGAAGGAAAATTTGTCTTTGCTAACAGCAGCAAAGGTCTGCATCTCAGCTACCGCAAATAGCACTGCCCGCTTTTTGGTCCTGGCAAAACTCTTATTTCTTCTTTATGACAGCATTCTTCTGGGCAGATAGGAACTTTCCGTACCTTTTACATACCAAAGGTTGTGCAATGAAATAAGGCAGCAATCTCCCTTTTGAAACTAGAGGTGTGAGTGAAGAACATGACTAAAATTGCTCTTACTGACCCGCAGTGTGCTTTCTTCTTTGGAATTAACCGAAACGGACTTAGGACTTTCCTTCTGACTCTCACCAAGAGGACCCAATATTCCAGTAACTGCCCTCGGTGGTTTATACGGAGCTGACTGCTTCTTGACTCAGAGTCAAAGTCCTCTCATCACTTCAAGGTGCTTAATTTATTTCAGCATATTTTCAGTGGTCCTGTCAGTGTACATTCGTCGCTACTATTTATTACGATTATCTTATGCTTCTTGCAGGTGTTACTAAGTATGACCATTCACATTTTTCAACCTTGCAATTTTTATCACATACATTTATATAGGCAGCCCCCCGTTATCTATATAGATAATTGTATATGCATTTGCAAAACTTTTTATTTGCTTCACTGGTTTTGTATTATCTTGTGCAATTTTTAAAAGAAATATTTTTTTAATGGTTATCAGTCACTCATGTATGTTCCTTTACCTATTGCATTTCTGTTGTATTGGTAAAAAATTGTGAGTGTTTTGCATATGCAAGATACATTTCTTGTTAAACAGCAAGTGTTAGCCTCACTGTTTAGAAGTTACTCAAGCACACACACAGAACAGATTCTTTCTTTAAACCTTTACAGCTCATGGAAAAATACATTTAAATTATAGTTCTGTTAAAAGCAATCTCAAGAGAAGTGTAACCATTTAACACCAGGATTCCTATGCTTTAAGTGGAACAAAATGATATTCGATGACATTTTAAAGATATTTGTAATATTTGCAGTGATGATGGGACAGGATTAGAGTATGAATAAAATTCTTCTACGTTATATCTGGCTGTTGTGGGTTTATTAATAATGGAGGTCTGTACTAATAGAAGTTATGTTCTAGTTAAAATCTGCATATCATAAAAAGTTTGAACTCTACTGAAGATAATCAGATGCAAAGGGACAAAAAATAGACCAAGAATCCCAGTGCTATATATAGCAATGGAAACCAAACTGGTTTTCTGGAGCATTACATGAAGAAAAAAATGTCTTCTGTTTCAGTGTAACCATATATGTCTGTACAAAGCTGCAGGGGTTCAAGGTGTCTCTGGGACTTCCATGTTGTGGTTTAGATGCCAGTTTAGGAAGGCAGGTACGCACGTGGAAGTCTGTGAGCTGTCTCGCTGGTCGTAGGGACCCTGTGTAGAGCTTCAAAACCCTCAGGACTGCTGATGAGTTTGTAGTACAGCCCCTGGGAAGAATTGGGAAAGAATAGGCTCTTTCTTTCTCAAACAGCAATGCTGTTCCCCCAGTATCACAGACAAAGCCCATGGCCCCAGCCACACTGGGGATCTGTCCCAGTCGTTCCTCTCAACTTCTGGCCACGCGTGGACTTTCAGAAGCGCAGCTGCCCTGGGACCGAAGCACAAAGCCGTTTTTGGCACCAGAGATGCGCTGTGCTGCTGCCATGGCTTGTGTTCGTGCGATGGGCTGGCCAAGAATGACCCTGAGGACAAACTTCTCGGAGAAGGCAGAGACTCCAAAGGAACCACCTGTATCTCCTGCGTCGGGGTGAATGATGGGTTGAAGAACTGGAGAGTATGGATTCTTGGTGAGGAAGAGGCGTTCAGCATGTCGTTAGTGCCACACCACCTACCGTATCACCCAGGGCTCTGGGTGGCCGCGTAAGCTGGAGCGTTGTGGTCCAAGCTTGGCTCTGGAGCCAAGAGCCATCGCCCCAGAGCAGCATGCAGGGCTGGTGGACTCACTCCATGCAGCTTCTCTGCAGTGGCCCCTGCACAGAAATCTTGGGCGGCTCCCGGCAGCCGAGGGCTGTCCAGCTTTCCATTTTTGGACCGTGTTATTTTTCCCCCCTTTGCTATGATTCAGGCGGGAAGGACTCATCTTTCCAGATAATTACTCACGTTATGTAGTAATCAGAAGTGACCACTCTCTCTGAGGTTCTTCCAGAAGGACATTACCAGCCCACGCTCCCCAGAAAAGAGCATCTCACCACTCCTCATTGTCATTCTTTTTTCGGTTGGTTTTAATTGTGTCACAGCCATTTCAGGACTCCCAAAACAAAAGAAAAGACTTTTTTTTTTTTAATAGAAACTAATTGTACTTCCAGGTTTTTCACAAGGCCCGTGTGGCTGGGCAGGCTTTCGAGTGTGTATCAGATTACCGAGAACTCTCCTGAGCGTTCCCTCTGCTTTGCAGCAATGGGTGCCTCAAGTTCTGGAGTTGTACGAACCCTCGGAATCCTTGATCCTCAAGCAAGCACGGTCTGACACCGTGTTACCAGTTCAGGTGTTGGTGCAAAACAAGAGCTGTTGCAGAGAACCAAGTAATCCCAGTGCACGCCAGTTTGGTTGCTGGCAGCTGCTTTGTTTTTCTTGCGGTAAGGGGTCTTCAGAAGTGCAGTCACCACACGAAGGGTGACATTTCTTCTGTCATGAAGGTTGCACAAGGTGTGTGCATCGCATTCAGTTTTAAGTCTTAAATGGTGCATAAATCCTTCCACTGACCTATTTGTGGAAGAGATGGTGTTTGTTCTCTTCACACGTCTGTGTAGCAGCTGAGAGAGAGAATATTATCTTGTGCAGAGACAAAACGATGATGATCTCCTTAAAGAGAGGCAGAGATCCTGTTGCCTGCTGTTCACTGCAGTGCCACACGAGTTTACAGTCACTGCAACTGCGCAGCGTCCCCAGAGACCGCTGCGGGTGGATGGGGCTTAGCAGAGTAGGAAGACAGGGTAGGTGGTGTTGCACTGTTGACCCAATGAGCTCTAACCAGTTTAAAAGTTCACATTTGCTATTTCAAAGACCAGCTCACCATTTAGAGACCGAATTATGTACTCTTACGTTCCCTGGCATGTTTTTTTAATTTGTTTCTAATGATTTGGCAGCTCTGACTGGAGCTCATTTTCGCCTTCTTCAAACGCACACGACTGCGCAGAAACTCGTAAGAGCGTTCCCACAGCCAGAGTAACTTCTGTAGGTCCCATTTCCCTCTGGAGAAGGAGAACATATTTGGATATAAGTGTATGCGTAGCCTTGAAAATCTGATGTTACGGGAATGCATTGGCCTCCACGCTTCTCCTCCTCCGAGGGTTTCTCTCTGGCTCTTTGCTGCTCAGCGGAGTTCTAGCTGGGATGCAGCACTCGCACAACCAGCTGGCCTTTTCTCCGAAAAAGCGGCCAAAGGAGCTGGCATCTGCAGCCATCTGGTATTTTTGCGAAGGCTGAGGATGTTTCTTGTGCTTGATCAGGCTCCAACACCGGAGTGATTCTTCTGGTGCCTAAAAATCTGGATTCAGCTGTTAGAAATGAAGCTGCACTTCGCCTGGGACAGGAAAGCAAAGCCTGAGCGTCTCCGTGGGCATACCCCAACTCCTGTCTCAGAAGTGCACGGGTAACTTTTCGCCTCTGCGTGCCGCAGCCCCTCCCCAGCTGTGTTTTAATCCTTGTCTTCAAGTCACTCTCTGCAAAAGTATTGCGGAGAGCCTCCGCTGCCCAGATGAGCTGCGGCACATGTCCCATCCTCTTGTGCTTAGACAGCTTTAAGTGTGCGGAGTTCTCTTTAAAAAAGTCGTGAGCTCTCATGGAGGAAAAAAGTAATCACTTTACCCAAGAAGACTGCTCCTATTCCAGTATAAACTGTCTCCAAACATGGAGCAGCGGCGTGCCATGTTGCTGCACGGGCCAGCAGTGCTGAATGAATTGGCAGATGCCTCGCGCTCTCTGGTAGCTGGGCTGTGAGAACGCCGCTCCTCTCTACTCACGGCTCCGCTGCAAAGCCGAAAGAGTTGATTTGCCAAAAAAGTGCCCCTCACCCAAGCCCCGATGGGATAAATGGAGCCTCGCGCTGCCAGGACTTGCTGGCTGCGTTGACCTTACCCTCGGTGGGTGCGAACGGCATCCGCCCTGTGCAAGAACTGGCAGTTGGAGACGGGACGTATAGACTGATGATGAGGTAGGGATTTTCTCACCACTGCCTGCTGTTGCTGGCGCTCTGGATGTTCATGCTGCTGGCTCCGGGGAAATCAAGCCTTTCTGGGAAGTGGCTACTCCCTATCCTCTTTATACAGAAAATGTATTGTTATTATTTGAAAGCACTTTTGTATTGCCCTTAGACTACAAGCATGGCGATTGTTCCACTAGAAGACATCATGGTGCATAGCAGTGAAATACGACGTACAGTACCATGCAGTATGTATTTTCCAGATAAACTGGGAAAACAGTGAAATGGATCTGCAAAGAGTGGGTACAATAGCTGCTTTGCATTCCTCCACATGTGTGGAATTTATGTGCGCTACAGAGTGACTCTGTTTCGTTACCATGCGTTTAGGACGATCGGATGATGAGGCGTATTTCTAGCCATTTGCATTTTCTCAGTTGTATTTGTGGGCCAAGCACAAAGTCGCGGTGACTTCAGATCGAACGCGGCAATGAATTAGTGCTGGCTAAACCCTCCCACCATTTATTTCCACTACGGCAGCGAGAGGGAACAGACTTAGCAGCTGAAAAACACAAGATTATTTCTCCTTCTCATCCAGAGGCAGCTCAAGCAATTTGCCAGATAGAAGTAGTTGGCTGCATCTGCAGACTCTGGGTTATTTGATGGAGATTTTCCAGCCCGGAGGTGCATCTCCTCCGCACCCCACCCGCCCGGGCAGCTGAACGTGCCGCAGAAGCGCCGAGCGGGGAGATGCGTCACTTTTCACAGTTTAACTTGCGTAACGACGACTGCGGGAATCGCTGCCGAAGGAGAATCTGCATCTCTTAGCGCCGGCTCCTGCGGAGACGGAAAAGCCCCGGTCTTGGTCCTGCAATGGGGGGAAGGAGTCATGCCCGTGTGTGTGGTTTATATGGCTCCTGGCGAGGCCGAGGAAAGTATCTGGGAAAGCAATAGAGCTGCTCCCAAGCCTGGCAAGCCTGTAAGTTGCTGCTAACGGCCACCAGCAGCATCACGAGCTCCGCTCCTTCTGACGCAGCTGCTCAGATGCATCCAGCACATGCTACCATGGGCCAGGTTCCCATGGGATGGCGGGACGGTTCAGATCCTTGACACGTATCCAGTAAAGCATCACCCCCTCTCCTACTGCCTTGCACTTCTGGCTCTTAGCCTGGGATTTAGCTGTTAGAGAAATACAGGATTAGCCAAGGAGGGCTTTTTAAAACTTGAATTTGCGGGGGGCAGGAGAAGGCACTGGAATGGTCAGAGGTTCCTGAGAAGAACCAGCCCAACAAATGCACCCTTGTGCGAGCGGGGAGATGCAGCAGAACCTGTGTCCGGATGAAAGCTGCCCTATCAAAATAGCCATAAACAAACCCGCCTCCGCCGCTACAGAAAAGCTGTTGTGCCAGGAGCATATTAAATTGTATATGCTTTTTCTCAAGGCAAAAGAATTGCAGCAGTGACGGCAGCTGTGCGTGCTGGAGCTGAGCCACTGTATTCAACTAATGAAGGCCCTGCTGAGGACGGGGTGGGGGAAGGACTGCGGATGAATGTATTATTCAGAGGGACCCACACTGGAATAATCTACTGGCACTGGGGATATCTGGAAGGGTGGAAGAAAAAAAGTGATTGCCCGACACTGCAAGCTGATGCGTTTCCCAGAGGGCAGCACAGGTGACGGGCCGGATCCTGCCCAGGCTGGGAGCTGCAGTTCCGCGGGTGTTGCTGTTTACAGGATGAGGCAAGATGTGTTTTCCCTTCCCCGGCTCTCCCTGGGGAGCTTGTCAGTCTCAGCCCTCAGGAGCAGAGCTGGGCTGGGCTGCAGCTACCGGAGGAGCAGGTCAGAGGCAGGGTTGTGCCCAGCCTGCCCAGTGCAGAGTGTCCAGGAGATGGGATTTAAAACCAGTGAGCAGCAAGGAGAGGTGGGCAACACCATCCTCCATGTCAGTAGGCTCTGCTGATGGGCACCTGTCGGTCCCAGGTGTGACAGATAAATGGGAAATAAAGTGGCCACATACCTGCAAGGAGGATCATTTCAGCCCATTTCTGCTCTGGTGGGGCTGCTCTCTGCCTGGCTTGTGCCCAAATCCTGGGGAGACAGGGTGCAGGGATCTCACCCATGCTGCAACCTGTGCGTTGTCTCAGCCAGCTCTGTGAGCATCCCTACACCAGGGACAGGGGCTCGGAGGGATCCCTCTGCAACCTCCGATTGTTGGTGTGTTTGAACAACCACAAACTGAATTTCATTGTTGTCCACGCGTGGAATGAACCCTGCAGTCAAGCTCATTGCTTGGTTGGAGGAGGCTCTCTGAGCCTGCTGCTCTGCTTTGCCCTGAACTCCTTGGGCTATGAGAGGTCCAAGCCTGAACCTTGCAGCCTCTGGCAGAGGAGACACATGGTTTCCACGGGAGCCCAGACCAGCCAGAGACCTTCTCTGAAGTGCGGTGAGTACGTAAAAAATCTTTTTTCACCTTGAGCTGCAATTCACTTGTCAGCAAAGTTGAGTTATGGGTAAAGAATACGGGATAATTTCCCAAACTATTCTATGATTCTATTCTTCCCAAAATTCAGAAACATCAAGAAAAGTTGCAGGATGCATTCCTTATTAACTCAGGAGCATGCTAGCATAGAGGCACCTCACATAGCTCTTCCTTAGGAGGGAGCGAAATAAAACAGAATAAATTCAGAAAGGATAACTTCTAAGAGAACACCTTGCAGGTGCCTCATCAAAGATCAGTTTCTCCCCAGGCAATGCAGTTCAAATGCTGTAGCGAGGAAATGGGATGGAAAAGCCTGACACTCATCTCAGCTTAAACTCAGCCGCTGCAGCTGTCCCATTCTTTAAGGCAGAAGAGGAAATTTATGGCTCTCCTGCAATGCGAGCAATGCTCTGGGCGCCCACAAGGTAAATGCCCTTTTGTGCCTGAGTCTGTTCCCTGTCTGAAGTCACTGCACACACAGGGCTAACATGATTCCGTGAAAGAAAACCCATTTCGGTTGCTTTTTAAGCAGATTACAGCAGATTAGCCAACTAATCTATACGGAATCCTCTCACCAACGATTTCAAACTGTAAACAAATCTGGCCACTTTTGTATTGCGTATAAATATTGACTGTGGATTATATGAAGATTAACTTCAAATGATATTTGCAACAACGGTTTTATTTTGCGACTTGCTACCTTTTAGTAATGTAAAACCTTCTGAAAGAAATAGACCTTCCATAAAGCGTGAACTTAAGGCCCATCAGCTGTACAACAGCGTGTACCAGGGCATGTACACAAACAGAAACTGAATGCATCATTGCCAACAGATGAAGAAAAATGAGAATAAAAGCTACTGGTGCAGAAGAACAATGCCTGGGATTGTCATAACAGGGAAGTAAAATCTTGCCTGTAAGATCTGACTTGGTGTTAGTAGCTGACACCTCACTGCTACTCATAGTTGGTTCTTCAGCTGCAGAAAAAAAGTTGTGTGTGGTTTGCAAGCAGAGGGCTTTTGATGGATGTTGTTTGGTATCCCGAGATGTCACCCGCCTCGGGTGCTCCGTGTGAGTGAACCTGGCCCTGCTTGCTGCCCGGGTGGCTGGTAAGAAATGAGGCGGCTGTTGTAACGCAGCGGTTCATCTTCCTGAAAATGTGGGGTTTTCATCGTACCTCCAGTCATATGAGAAAACTAAGAGCTACCAGAGCAAAGCTTCAGAGGCTGCTGCTGACCCCAGTGAGGTCCCCACATGCCCAGTGACTCGTGGTGTGAGAGCTCCTAGGTTTGATTCCCGAATTTAAAACCTCACTGAGGAGGTGAGGGGTGGGAATCGCTGTTGGTATCGCGCGGCTCGGCCAAGGAGGGGAGCAAAAGGCTGAAGCCTAACATCTCTTGCTATGCCACACTGCCTGGATGACCTTCAGTGTGGAGACGGCGTGGGAAGGCATTGGCAAGCGGAGGGAGAAGGGAGCTGATACGCAGTAGGCGCTTGGAGCAAAGTGCATCCTTCCAAAAAAACAACAGGCCAGAGGCTGCTGCTGAGGGACCGCAAACAAAAGCCGGCACAGGACCGTGTTTGGCAGCACGCGGTGCTCCGAACGGGCTGTTTCAGGGGCAGCCAGCACTGGGCTGCCCGTGCCCGCGGTCCCCACGGGGCTGTGCCCGTGGCTCTCCAGGCCGTCCCGCTCGGGTACCGCTGCTCTGCAGAGCAAAGCCGGCCCTGCATGGCGCTGGCTTGGGACATGGGGAATGTTGTGTCTACCAGACCAGCGAAGGAATGCTTGGTTTACAAGACAATAACTTTTTCTGGCTTCCTAAAAAGCCAAACAGCCTTCCCAGATGGAAGATTGTCCCTTTCCACCCTTTGTGTAATTAGGGCAGCTTCGTACTTCTACAAAGAGACGATCTGTTTAATAGAAGAGATTTCCAAAGTCTTAGCAAACGAGTATCTGAGAACTGGATTCTGATGTGGTTTATGTTCTTTTTGATAGATTTAGGTTATGGGAATGCCGGTTACAGAGGCAGTGAGTGATTCATGCCGAAACCATCCGGGTGCCATCTGATACGCGCTGTCCACCCGAAGGTAGAGGGAGGCCGCGGCCTGTGCTGTGTTAGTGCCTGCGGCTTCAGTGCTAAGTTACAACTGCAGGAAAACTACTACAGCAGAGGAAAAGGGCTGTGTTTTGCAGAGGAGAGGTAATCCTTACCAGATCAACATTTCCATAGCAAGCTGGGGTCTTACAGCCATGCCTCGAGACCTGAAACCGATGTGCTCTGTGCAAGGAGCTATTCCGGCCCCTCGGAATGAGCAGATCTGCCGGGAGAGCCTCCGGCTGCTGCTCGACGAGCACAGAGCAACGCAGACCGGAGCCGGTTGCTCTGTGCCTACTGCCCACCGTGGAGCTGTCTTGGAAAACAGCTTTTCCCCACTGACCGCAGTTTTGTCTCAGTAGTACTGGCAGGATCGAGCCCTTGAGCAGATGGGGGAATGAAGCAGGGGGAGAAATAGCATTCTCCTCTATGTTTTTTTCCCCTATCATCAAGGATTTTGAAATCCTGTCTCCATCTAAAGAACATCAAAGCAAGCAAAAGGGCAGAGGGTGGTCTCTGAAAAAGCTGGAAGGGGAGCTGCTCTTCAGAGAAGGATTGTAGTCCTCCAGCTTCATGTGCTCCCTGGAGCCCACGTCCCACCAGGTGACCCTCTTTGGCTGGCCGAGGCTGGGCCTTGCCGCTGCGCAGGCTGCCAGCTGAAAAATCACTCACACGTGAGCCTGCAGCACCGCAACAGGAGAGCAGACACTGAGCACGGAAAACTGGGTGAACAAAGCCACGGGGTGCAATGCTGGGCAGCAAGGAAGTGGTCGCTGTCATCCAGCTGCCTTGCAGCACATCTCTGTGGTGACTCCTGTCACGAGGGCAGGGAAGGTGGGAAGCAGGGATGCTCCTCATCCGAACACAGGGATTGGACTTTCGTAACTTCTCCAGGAGCTGTGTGAGAGCAGGGTGAGGCCATGGCAGCAAGGGCTTTGCAGCACCACATATCTTTGTTGCCATGTAATAAGCAGGAGACTCGAGGATGTTATTTTTGTTTGCAGGTTTTTCCTCCTTTACTGCTCGTATTTCAACTGTACATAAATCCGGAAGGAAAGTTTGTGTCTTTATATCAAATCTGCAGCTGAATTATGGGGCTTCCTTGACCACTTACTGTGAATTTATTCACGTTAAAATAAATTCAGAGTCACTAGGGATCAGTGGCTTGTGCAGGCATCAAGAACGCCCTTGAAATGGCGTAGGAGGCCTCTAGCGTCGAAGTAGCATCCCCAGAGCACCGAGCCCTTTGGGTGATGTCTCCAGGGATGTGCCAGGTGGCCTTGGAGTGGCTCCCTAAGGGGCCATGTGTCCTTCCCCAGGGAAGCCTCCCCTCTCTCCTCCTGTTTTGCAGTGTTTTGCTGGCCGTGTGCCCGCAGAGTTAGCTCACAAACCCCACTTCACCTGCAGCCGTTTCCCCAGGCAGAGCATCTCTGATTAGGAGAGAAAACAGCTGCGGCGGGAGGGACACGTCCCGTTCCCAGTTCAGCATCCCTTTCCTATCGCGAGCTGGTGGCCTTGGCTGGAGGCTGACGCTCCGGATAAGCGGGCACCAAAGGAAACCTCCCTGGGCTGGCGAAACGCTGGCCAAAGAGTAGTGCCAGCAGCTCCTGCCCGAGATAACGCAGCGCGCTTTCAAGATTTATTGCCTTTATCCCCACTTACTGCCAGCCTGAATGTTTCAATTATCTTTTTTTTTTCTGTTTTGGCATTTCCCTAACAAGCAGCGTTATTTTGTTGCTTCTGTTTCAGCAGGGACAGACAGGGCCTTGTTTTCCAAACATGACACACATACATTGAAAAGCAAGCGGACGACGGCAAAGCATATTTGGTCTGCCTTGGTGATTTGAAAGGTTATTATCTGACCTCTCTCTCATCACCTTAGCCCCATAAATCGAGCAAAGGGGCCATTCTTAGCCCTTTGGAAATGCGTCCTGTTTCCTCTGCAATGGAGTCATGATTTCATTTCTGACCCTACCAATTAATTCCTGTAATTCATGCACTCTGAGTTTCTTAGAAGTGAATCCGCTCCCCGGCTTGACTCTCTCGAGGCAAATTCAGCCTTGGGGCAACTTCACCCATAGCTGGGAGTAGCATCAGCACTGACTTCAGCCCACTCTTCCTGCTTTTTGGTTCCAGCAGCATCTCAAATTGCTCATGGGCATCGGATGGTTGTCCTCAAGATCTCACACAGCTTCGAGTCTTCCTCTCCACTTTTACACTGATAACGAGCCACACTAGCTAATCCCCCATCAAGATTCATAGTGTCAGAAGACAAACTTGGTAGAAAAAATGTTCATTGCAGTTTGTTCTGCAGTACAAAAGGTCATCCTGGCTGAATAGTTCATCAGAAAACTTCCACTTGGTGTGAAAGTTTTCAGGGAAAAATGTGAATTTCTCCTCTGAGACAATCAAAATATTTTGTTTTCTGATGGCTACCAACTGTCCCCTGCACCAAAGTGCAAAGCGAGATGCAAACATGAAAGGTCATTTTCTCCAAAAGTGCTCACAAAAAGCTCTGCACGTGTCTCCAGCAGCCCTTCCTGTGGCCCTCAGCTCCCTGTTACCCTCTGAAACCCCTCCAGACCAGCACAGCATCCCCAGCTCCCACAGGCAGCACACAGATTTCCACAGGGCACGAGCAGGGTGGTGTTAACTGGGGAAGGATGAGCTGTATCTGGATTCCACACAGCAACGTACAAAATTAGATTGTTAAAGGGAAGAACAGCAGAAATATAAACTGATGAGAACTCTCCTTGTGTTGCTGCCAAATACGATCCTTCGGCATTAGCAGATGAACCTAAAACAATTCTGGCCTCTGGTTTTTAATCCGTTTCATGTCCCACCCAGCATTACAGACCCGGACGTGCATCCGAAGCAATAGGACCGGTGTGTGTCCTTAGCAGGGGACGTGTGCGTCACGAAAAAACACCATCACCTTTCCACTGAGCAGGGTGTGACGGAGACAGGGTGCTGGGATGGGAACGGGTGAATCCAGGCTCCGATTTCAGCCCAAGCAGCAGGTGAGGAAAGACAAATACTCCGCAGAAGGACGCTGCTGTGCTGCTGACACCGGTGCCCCGGGGTTCAAGGTTATTTGATGTGCTTCAGACCGAGCAAAGCCACGCGCTGCCCGCTAACCACTATGGGTGAGAGCATCTCTGCGCAGCCCCAGGCAAGACCTGTCTGTCTACCAGCCAACGTCCTGAAAACAGCCTTGCAATAACCTCTGGGAGCCAAAATGCTTCATTTTACCAACAGAAAAAACAATTACACGCCAAACCTCAGTTCGCGGGAGGGCAGGATTAAAGGAATGTATTTTGGTCAAAGCGTGGAAATGGATCTAATCTGCACGTTTGCACCCAGCGGCGCGTTGGGTGCTGTGCAGGTAAGGGGAGGGCTGTCTGCGGAACAGGGTTCGCCTGGAGCTGCTGCTAAACTCATCTTTAACGCAGCGTTTTCGATTATTTCCTACTCACTTGATACACCACTAAAATAGATCCAGCTCTCCCCTGTTTTAGCCTCTGCTAAAACCCTCAGACCACATCTTCTCCTATAACAAAAAGTATGTGGAATTGGCTAAAAAAGAAACATTCCTGTTCTCACAACACTTGAAAAAAAAAAATAATAATCCACTCCTTTCCTAAAGAAAAAAATAGCACTTGTAAGACTTCATAAAACTGCTTCTGTCCAGAAGGCTCCTGCGTCAGATCAGCTTCGTCCCTTTAACCATTGCTGTGCCAAGTCTCCCTGTAAATTATTAATCATCCCAAAATAGCTGCTGAAAATAGAGGTGAAAGGGGAGGCTTGATAGCAGCAATGCATATGACATAATTTATTTTGGTCTTACTGAAAGTCTGTAAGAAAACCTTTAAGAGCTCAGGGCAGGACAAGGGGATGATGAAGCTGTAGGGATGCGAGCAGGAACCCAAGCATGAGGGCTTGCTGGGGGGAACGAACGCGGGACGCCTTCGTTAGGCTCTGTGAGCGACTGCGAAAGGGAGAACAAGAGAGAGGGAAACGAAGCAGCGAGCTGAACTTGCAAATGTTTCTGGCATGAAATCATGAGGGCAAATGCAAAGCCATCCGCCCACCAGCACACGCGTGGAGCTGGCACTCCGCAGGGATGATCCTATATATATAGACGAGGTTGCGAATGAGACGGCGAGGGGCTTCAACGAGCTCTTCACAGCAGACACGAGGACTCGTGGGCCACGGCACCCCGCGTGTGAGCTCCGCACAAGACGTGTAACGGCGGATGCCGCAAGCGCGATACAGGGTTTGGGACGAAAGCTGGATAAAAGCCCATTTCTGCAGTGGTGCGGTGACTCCGGGCAGGCACTCGGCCCCTCGCGAGCCGGGACGAACCCTGCGGCGGGGGCAGCTTTGTGCTGCCGTGGGGTGCTTTGTGCCCAGCCGTGGGGTGACCCTGTCGCCTGCAGTGCCAGAGAGAGCCGTGCCGAACAGACTCGGCATCTCAGCTGCGGGGGAGTGTTGAGAAAACCGCACCCAAGCAGAGCTGTCGGGAGAGAGAAGGACATTTTGTTGTGAAGGGGTTTTTCTTCTCCTTAGATATTTTTTTTTTTTCCAAGCTGCATTTCTCTGAGAGGCTTTGTGGACAGTGTGGGCAGAGCCAAGTGGAAGGAATTTAAAGGGAGAAGCCAGTTCAGGGTCATAGCCCGATACGCGAATATAAACCAAACAATTGCTGATGGTACAAAGCAGATCCCCAGAGCCGACGCGGGGCCGTGCGGCGTGGGACCGGCTATGGGGGCAGGCGGGAGCAGTGCGCTGGCCGGCTGTGCGCACCCAACAGCCAGCAGCATCCAGGGGTGTAGGGAGCATCTGCAGCCAAAACAAGGGTGAAGGTAAAAGATGGACCTGCACAGGGAAGCGAGGTGGGGCAGAGACCTAACTAACAAGCCTGACTCGGCTGTTTTGGTCTTGGCCCTTAAGCTGGGGAGGGAGTTTCTGGGCAGCTTTCCAGCGGGGGCAAGGGGAACCCAGGAGAGAGCAGCTGAGTGAGCATGGGCTGGGGATGGACAACATCCAAGAAGCCTTGCAAGGAAAAACAGTCATTTGCTCTGTTGCCTTCGCATAGTGTTGAAGACTTTATCAGTAAGAGGTCTGATGCCCTATCAGACTATTATGGCCTTTTAGTAAATGAAACCTGGAAGGCTGGATTGCTTTTCTCTGTGTGTAATGACCTGAGTGCCATTTTACAGTCACCTCTTCTCTGGCACCTGCTTCTTTCTAACTCATGCACAGATAGGTTAGAAAATAACCATCATCAGGAAGGAAGACTATGCCGCAAGAAATTGCAGCTTAGTTTGGTATGGCTTCTGGCTCCCGTGTGCACGGCCAGATTTTGTTCTCACACTGTTTTTATCCTAGGGACACTCCAGGCACAAATTCCTTACTTGCTTCTTACTCTTTCTACTGATACTTTGGCAAAGCATCCCTCACCTCTGAGGAGTCTTTCATTACGTGAGATCACACGTGGGATCAAAGTCAGAGCTCTGGGACTGCAGAGCTACCATCTTCATGAGACTTAGCAACAAGGCTATTTTAAAAATGGCTCAAAAGGTAATTTGGGAGAAGGAAATGCCTTTCCTGCGGAAGCCGGACAGATGGGCACACTGCAATCGGAACTTCCCTTGCCAAAGGCCACGCGTGAGTACTGCTAGAGCCGCTGCCACCATGCCACCCTTGTGCAGCAGGTGACACTTCACTCTGGTTTGAGGCGACCACCACACATCTTTTCAGGCCTCCCAGCCAAAGCAGGTGGTGTTTTACAGGGGAAGTTTTTCTGGCATGACCATAGGTACACTAGAAATTGGACTGAGACCACGAGGTTCGCTGTGGATCAGAGCTGCATTTTGAAGCAGTGATGTAGAAGTTAAAGACTCCATCGCTGACTCCCTGTCTCTTGAGCTACTTGGCTCCCTATCACTATTTTATCTTTCTCAAGTGCTGCAAATGCTGAGGCCCTGTTCTGGTGTAATGGCATTTCAAATTAAATCGACAGCCAATTTGGATTATGCAACCATGAAGCAAAGAAACACAAGGCGCAACGCAGAAAGTCTCTCCCAGCTAAAGGTTTCTGATGACATTCATGGGAGTAGGTGGCTCAGGGGCTTGAGGGGAAATTCCAGATGGATGGGAAAGTAGCAGTGACACAGCAAACCCCCACGGAGGGTGGGACCAGGGGCACATGGTGAACCACCAGAGATGTGTGGTTATGAGATCAGAGAAACAGCCTGGGGAAAGTCATCAGAGATGTGTGGAAACCCAGCGGGTAGCTAGCAATGTGATGCTGAGACGAGCATGAGATGGGAAGGGCGTGGTAGCAAACTCCAAAAGACTAAATGCCTTGCTTAACGCCAGGAAAAGAAGCAGGTCCATCCTAATAACATCAAGAGAACACTCCATGCGCTGGGTTAGTCATGCTCTTAAGCGCTGGCTGAATCTAGGCTATGCTTGACCCTGCCTCTCCATCCCTCAGAAAGGCAGGGTTGAGTAAGACCACACAACACACTGCACACCTCCGGAGGGAAGTGATTAAGCCATGAATAAGAGATCCACCAGCTGTTGTGCTTTGTGTATGTGCACACGCCGTGGAAGTACTGCAAAAAACTAAACCTTAGGCCAAGAGAGCTGGGGACCAAAGGTGAGACCTCCATGAAGGACCATGACAACTACAAGACTAAAAGCATGAGCAATGGAAACAGAGACCATGCTAGTGTGGAATTTGGCATCTTAATCTTAAACAAAGGAGGATAGAAGAGTATTTTTCAAATCCTTCTCACTAAGTAATGCTTCCCACTCCCGTTTCCGTGGCAGTTGAAGATGCACACCTCTTTGATGCCCTTGGGAATTTCTACGTAACTTCAGTATCAGCCCTACGAAGGCAGGTGGGTTTTTTTTTTTTGGTAGAAGTCTATGACAGCTGGCTTCAGACTCAGCCCTTCCTTCTTTCTGAATGGTTTTCATATCTGGCCACAGAATATTTTTAAAGTCATCGATAATTACAATAGAAGATCAATGCCTAAAGACTTCCACCACTGACTTCTGTAAATGCAGGATTTTACACTGGGTGTTGCTAAGGGCACGTATTTTCCCCAGAGGCTTTGGACTTGGACAGAGATCTCCCAGTTACGTTTGTTGTCTGCATTCCGAGCATTCAGAGTAGAAGTGGACCAGGCACTCAAACAGCATCAGTCCCTGATCTGGCCTTTTTCACTTCCATAGCAGCCAGTATGACCATCCAGAGTCGAAATGGTGGTGTCCCCAGTCCGCAGCCCTCACTGCCCCTGGACTGCAGACGTGCACTGGCTGGGGAAGCATCCCACCACTCCGGGGCTGTCCAGGTGTGTGGGCTGGCTGGCTGCAGCTTTCATCTTCTCTGGCATCCACAGAAACTGAAATGAGACAGGAAAGCTATGGCAAAAGATGGAGAAAAAAAAAACAGGAGGAGGTGATCTGGAAACCACAAACTGGGGAAAGAATCGGCATAAACAAGGGGGAAATGAACCAAGCAGTGGAAAGCGAGAAAAAGTCAGAGCGAAGGAAGAGGAGTAATAATCCCTGTGATACAAACAGAAGCAGTTGAAGGTTTGTACGCACCGTGGCTGGGCTGTTGCCCGTGGTATTTAACTTCACAAACGAACTCAGCCATTATGCACCGAACGATCGTTAATGCAGCAGATGCAGCCAGACATACGTAGGAGTGTGTTAATGTAAGGCCTGATGTAAAAAACACCTGCTAGTTTGGCAGGGTGTCTCAGGAAAGATACATGTGGCTCATGTGATGTGCAGTATTTACAAAGGTATCTGTTGCGCTCTCATCACACCATGTGTAATTCCCATTCGCCTTAATGGGAGCTTCACACAGTGACGGTATAACAGAGAGACCGGACTGAAGGTAAATGGAGCTGCTTCCATTTACACCAGCAGAGAAGCTGACGTCTTAAATGTTCTTCTTCTTTTTTTTTTTTTTTTTTCCATCTGAAATATCTAGGACATGGAGAGGAATTCTCTCTCTACAATACCTAGGCTCCAAGGCTGCCTTGTTTACAATGGCTAAAGCTTTTATAAGCCTGAAGGAATGGCACTGCCACAGAGTTACATGGGGATGAGGCACTTTTGGAAGATTATAACAATGCAGCACCCCCAGTGCCACACCACTGAAAAAGAAGTGTGTCATTACTGAAGTCTTCGAGGGGCTGACACACTCTCCTGGTATAAGACGCTCTTACAAACCAAAGACCAGTCTGGTATGAGGCAATTTGGCTGCAGCATGGGGCCAGGCTGCTCCGAGGAGCATCCCAGAGATGGAAGGCTCTGACTCACACATGGAGAGCAAACAGCTGCAGTGGTTTAAGGTGTTGCCCCACAGCTGTCTGTCCAGGCTCTCTGCGGGAGGCTGCCCGCGAGCAGAGGTGACCAAAGGGGACGGACGCCTGGGCCTCAGCTGTCCCAGCTCAGGGCCCGCAGGGATGCACGGAGAGGGAAGATGGAGAAATGGAGTGGCGTGGGCACCAACACCTCCACCGTGAACCAGGGAGGCACCTCTGGCACAGAGGCAAAGCATGATGGAGGGAACACCATGGATGGTCCCAGCATAACTTTTTAGAGCTCGGACCGTCAGCAAACAGGTTTCTGCTCTGCTTTCCCATTGCTCCATGGGATTTCTTTCCCAGGGTGTGCCCACTTTTGCCTCTCTCCTTGCTTAGCCACCCTTGCTGGAGCTCTGGCATCTCCCACTTCCCACCTCTCTGCAAGATGTGGGCACGGGAGAAGGGCTGCAGCACAGGTAGCCACACCGTGCGAGCAGGCGGTGGGAGGCCAGAGCTACAGCCGGCCCTCACAGCTAGCCGAGACACAAAGCAGGGATGCAGAGAAAGCTGCTCTTTTATGCCCTGCCTCTTGGCTTTCTTCTTGGCATTTTAAACCTTTTCTGCACACCTTTCTCTTTTCAGATTTTTTCTTCTAGCCCAAAATAACAGCAGCAACACAACCCACTGCCTTGCCTTTCGTCCTCGGTCTTGCAGTTGCCACTTTGTTTTGCCTTTTCCCAGTTTCATGAAAGAACGCAGTTGCATGAATAACAGGATTATTTATCATCCTCTCCCTCCCCTTCCAGGATGACTTGCTGTTTATGGAAAGCACTCGAATGCAGGAGAGATTGTGCTACAGTTAAACAGACAATGCTTAAAGGGCCATAGCCTGTGCTCTGGTTTAACATTGTATTTCTCACTGGTTTCCAAGAAAGAGGGAGTTCTGTATCCAGACTGACGGGTACAGCATCAAAAATCACTGCTGCGTAGTAAACAAGTGCTACATTCAATAGGATGGAGAGGATGGTTCCGCACTCCACTTTTTGCAAGAGCCAAGAAATTCACTTCTGGTGTAAATGCGGGTGCATGTCCCCTTTCTAGCCCAGCAGCATTTCATGGGAAAGAACATGCTCCTAGTGAGCATGTGGTGGTGGCTAGCAGGTGACAGACTGAGCTAAGACATCTATATGTGACACAGCCAAATGATGTGACCACCATGTGCTTCTAGGAAGTCTGTTGGACCTGGAAGGTAGCAGGACAATGCTAAAACTTGTCCTGACGTGGTGGGTGGCTGAAAGAAAAGGGCTGTAGAAACGGTTGCTCCCAGCTTTTCATCTGCAACTTGGCCACCAGTTGTCACACGGCAGGTTCACTACATAGCTTCTCTATGTCCTCTGCATTTCTGATGTGCCAGGTGGTTATAGAGGATCTTTATCAGCTTTTAGAAAGAAATTTCATAAGCACAAAGTGTTGAGAATAAGCAGCTGGAAAGCACTGAATTCTCTGGGAATTTCTGCTGAGGATCTGAAACCACAATGTGGGTGCTCTGGTCAGACCCCCACCATTAGTGGGTCTGTGCGTAACAGCGTGCCTCGAAAGGATGGAAGGGCTCAGCGAGGATTAGCTTCTGGGACTTGGTTAGTGTGGGCTCTGTGAAGCCCTCCGGAGAGATGCTGCACTGGCCTGGGGCCTCCATGCATGGTCCTTTGAACTATGTGCAACCACTAAGAGGATCAGGCTGCTCTATTTCTAGGTGTAAGAAAATGAAAATAAATATGTACAGAAGTCTACACTGGACTTTCTGTTAAAAGGGGAAAAAAAAAGAAGAAAAACCCAACCAAACCAATCCTGTTGTTTGCTCTTCTCCTTCCCCTATATTAACTGGGTTTCTGTGACACAAAGGGTCAGAAATTCAATTAGGAAACTTCACAGCCATTACAAACATCTGCAGTTCAAGATAAATTAGCAATTCCACTGCAGCAGCCTTCCCATCTCCTGAGCCTTTGGGTACCGCTGGGCCCTGCAGCCTCTGGTGTGTGCGGAGCTGAACATGTGTGTATCGTTCTCGTGAGTTTTTATGGTAAGGGAGGGAATCTCACAGGATGAATGTGTAATGTCGTAAGAGCAACAAGGTTGCATGGATACAAGAACACAAACGGGGAGGCTTGCACTTAGAGAATACGAATTCTTCGGAAGAACAACTATCTCACTGTGTTTGGATGGAGCTTAATAAAATGGCCTGCTCCAAGCTAGGCCTCTACAGGCTTCCAAGCTCAAACAATGAAGAATAATATCACAATTTTATGGTACTCAGCATAGTTGAGTTACATCCTGGATGGTCTCCACAGAATCACCGCGACTGGCTTTGGTTTGAGTCAGAGAAGAGCTTTACACCCACGTTGCCGAGGAGACACGGGCACACCAGGCGCAGGACCCCAGGGGCTGAGCCCTGAGCGATCTGCTTTCATTTACGGCGTATATCAGCATACCTTCAGCCAGGCTGGTACTTTTACAGTTGTTCAGCTGGATGAACTAAGTATCACTGACAAAACACAGCCCATTTTTAACAGCTTTATCCAGCGGGCTGAGGATATCCCGCGCTCGCAGCAGCTCCGGTGTCCCACAGGGGTGGAGAGCAGGGAGCAACTTCATACACCCACGAAAATAGCGGCCTGTGCTGGTATGCAAGCGCCCTAGTTTAATGCCTAAACATGGTATCTTGCTACCCAGGCTGGCAGGGCTGCCAGTTCGTACTCCAGCCCTGAAGGTGAACGGCGTGTCGCTTGGCAGGGAAGGTCAAACAGCCCCGCGCTTCCGGCTGCACTGCCCGGCCTCCTGGGGAAGAAGCGGCTGGGCAGCGGGGAAGAGGAGAGCGTGTTAACAAGAGCATTACTATCTGTGTTTCTTTGCTATTAAACCTAAGCACACTTTCAGGGAGAGCTGGGTCTAACCCCACTGAGGCCAGATGGCAGTTTTAGGAGGCTGGATCAGCTCTAGTGGGACCCTGTCCCATTACCAGGAGAGCAAAGCATCTCCAGAAATATTGTGGCTTTAAGTGTCAACCCACGTAGGTGGTGCAGGCCATGGCTATCCTCTGTGTTCAGGGGCAGGGACATCATAAAACTTTTCTGAGCCTCTTCTGATCATGCCACTTAGCTGAAACCTTGTAGTAGATTTGCATCTTATGATTATTTAAGAAATTTATCAACCGTGAAAGCATCTGGAAAGCTGCACCAACCAAAGTTTCAAAGAAAACAAAGCTCAGCCAGAAGGATGGAGCCAGTGCAAGGATCCAAAAAGAAGAGCTGGCAAAGGAGGAAATGATGTTTGTAGGTGTACCAGCTGGAATAGTAACTGTCCTGCTTGTTCTCCTTGCAGCTTTCTGTGTTGCTCTTTATGGGCCAAGCTTCAGGAACAGGAACGGTTTGCCCACCATCGGCACTTTCTGCATTTGTAACCCATTGCCTGTACTGCACCTGCGACAGCTTTGTGCCTGCTGCCCAGGGCAGGCAGCAGTCCAGCAGCAGAGGGGGAAGATGCCTTTCTCCCGCCATGGGCGTGTGCCCCTCCGAAACTACAGGCCAAAGAAATGTTCAAAACCAGAGAGAAACCACGCAAAGCGGGCGAGCTTCCTGTCTAGCTTTCTGGAGTTTGTGTTCTGAACTTTTGTCCTTCATATTATGCTGTGTGGCCCTGACACGGGATGATGTGGGTCCAAATCGCCGAGAAGCCCCTTTCTGGAGTCAGGATGCTCTCGGCTCTGGGTCCATTTCCAGCTGCGGTGGCAGGATGTATCCCACAGAACGTCCCAAACTGCTTCGACCAGCCCCAAACAGCCACTGCAATAAAAGCAGGCCACCCTTCCAAAAAGTAACCCTTACCTGAACTAATTCTGGTTTGTTCATTTTAATGTGATTATCGATGAGGCTAAATCCCCACTAAAATCAAATCTGAGAAAGTCTCAGACAGGTTTCCCCTGACTCCTTCAGCAGGGATGTGATTAGAATGATTCCTCTTGCAACTTCAAGGCTTGTCAGGAGGGCCAAGCACGCACCGACACCGCAACCCAACAATTGAAGTAGTTGCCAGGGGTTGCAGGCCTCATTTTGAAGCCAGCCCGGTGCCCTGCGCGCCCTCATCCTCTCCTGAGCTCCGCAGTGCCGGCCTCGCTGCCCGGCCACGGCCCACGCTTCTCTCCCAGCCACCTTCCCACAGCCGGGCTGCTCCGGCGCATCGCGGCCCCGGCACGCTTCTCTGAAACATGAGTTGGCCCCGCTACATGGCTTGACCTGGGTTTATCACTGAGCCAGCAGTGATTTAAACGAGCTTTGTAGCCGGTGCTGGAAGCCTGATTTGGGGCACCCTGGCTTCACGCGTCACCGCCTGCAGAAAAGCGCTGGTGCCACTGAAGTAGTTTCATTTTGTGTCACGGAGCTTCTGCATCCCATCCCCCATGCCAAGTGCTGTGCAAACCCTGGAAATCCTCCCTCTCAACACTCTGTCATAGTATAATTCTATTCTAATTCCTGACATTTGAGGGGCTTCTAACAGTACGTGCTCTAAATTAGACAAGCACTATCTTACTCGCTGCTCCCAGACAAATAAAGTGCAAAACCTAATTTTCTGGTGCTGTTGTTTGTACTGATTTCTTTTAAACCTATAAATACCATCCTGTCACTCTTTCCACACGTGTGGTTTGTATGTATTACGTAAAAGACGGTATTTCATGTTCGGTGCACACACATTAAAGACTTGTAGACGGGGGGAAGGTGCGATGCTGAAGTAAAGATGCAGTGTATGGTGTTTCTCACGCAGAGGTATCTTTGCCTGCTTGTAAGGACTTACACAGCACAAATGCATTTTTAGATCAAACAATAGACAAGGACAAAATGCGTTTCGTAAGCACACAGACAACCCAAGTGTAAGTGATTTGCAGAATCTGTGTGAATTTTATTTATGCTCCCTGGTCTTGGGTCTCTTCTGGGATCTTACATATTTTGCATTATTATCAAATATTTGCAATGATCCCTATAAACAGTCTAATGTTAAAAGCTACTCCAAGTGTAACTGGACCCAAAGGAAAGATGCTTATCTGAGCCCCGCAATGACAGATTTAAAAAAGATGCTGACGCAGTGTGTTTCTCATAAAATGAGGGAAATGTAAGAGAAATCAAAACTGCATAGATTGTTTTTTTGTACCAATAGATAAAGTAGGCGTTATCTCTATGTTGGCTTTCGTAGTGGAATACCACTTGAAAGCACTACAAATACCCAGCACTTCTGATCCCAGACACATTAGCCAATGAAGGAGTGAAAGAAGGAGAGGAGTAAATGCTCGGCGAGGGGTACTGTCAGAATCTATTTCACTGTTTGGTAATTATTTTTTTTATTACTATGACAACATAGACCATGAGAATTGTTTCTTTAACCCCAGCAAATGGTAAGTGCAGATGAGACTTTTTTTTTTAAAAAGAAAAACCCCTCAAGTCATCACTTTTTACTTCTGCAATGTCAACCTCTATGTAAGAAAGCGATGGCAAGTACCAGAATGACCAGTCCTGGGGTCTGCCGCTTGCCAGCGCAGCCTGCACGGATGGGTCTGCTGCAGAGGGGCACTCGCATGATTTTTTTTTTTTTTTTT